>JADRCD010216937.1:0-12500 GCA_019843815.1 Montemys delectorum
CCTTTAATGTTGAATGGTGTGCTGTTATGCACGTAGCTTTTTCTTTTCTTTTCTTTTCTTTTTTTAACCTATTCACTCACCAATGGACAACTTAACTCATCTCCTTTTCTGAGCTGTTGTGAGTAATTCGGGGATGAACATGTGGATGCAGCTTTTCCTTTGCCATAGTGGTTTCAGTTTCTTTAGGTATATAAATAGAATTAGATTACTAGATTCTTTACTATATCCATCCTTTTTTTTTTTTTTAAGGAAACTACATCTACTTTCCACGACAGTTATGCTACTTACAGTTCCAGAAATAGCGTCTGAGAGCTCTCTTTCCTACACAACTTCTTATAAAGCCATTTCAAAAACTCGTGAAGATAGATCTTGTCATTTTAATTTCCTGGTAATTAATAATGCAGAGAAGTGTAAAGATAAAAGCACTTGTCATGTGTATGTCATTTGAGAAATATCTGTGCAAGTTCTTTGACCATTTTTTGTGAGCGCATTCTTGTGTGTGTGTGTGTGTGTGTGTGTGTGTTCACAAATGTGCATATAGGTGGATTTCTCTGTGGATGAGTAACTGGAGGAGGTCAGAGGTCAATGTCAGGTGTTGCCCTTTTTGGTTCTCAGCATCCTTTTGGTTGTTTTTTGTTGTTGTTGTTGTCGTTTTTGTTGTTGTTGTTGTTGTTTTTGTTTGTTGGTTGGTTTGGTATTTTTGTTTTGTTTTTGTTTTTTGTTTTTTGTTTTTATGATATACGGCCTCTCACTCCACCTGGAGTTCTCCATTTTACATAGATGGATGGCCAGCAAATCCAGGAGTTCTGACTATTGCTGCTCAACCCACCACTAGTACTATAAGAGTGTGGTGTTTTTTACGTGGGCATTGGGGATGTGATCCTCGGCCCACATAGTTGTACAACAAGCTCTTTACCTACTGAGCCATCTCCGCAGTCTCCACTTTGATTACTTAAAAAAAATTAAATTATTTTCTTACTGTCATCTTGTTGTTTGAGTTTCTTATATTTTGGATATAAACTACTCACTTTAATGAAAAACGTATTTGCACACTGTACACATGCCAAAGAGGTATTATCTATTTTTGTTTTGTTTTGACTTTTTTTAATTTAATATTATTTTTTATTAACAATTGACTTAGATTTTCAAGGTACTTTATACTATAAACATGCCAAGTTCTATGTCTACCCATTAGTTATTCCATTATTTTATTTGTTTTTTTTTATTTCTGCATCTTTTTTATATTAGATATTTTCTTTATTTACATGTAAATTTTTCCTTTCCCAGGTTCCCCTCCAAAAAACAAACAAACAAACAAAAACAACAAGAACAAACCCCTTTTGCCTTCCCCCTCCCCATGCCTGCCACCCCACCCTCTCCCACTTATTGGCCCTGGCATTCCCCTACACTGGGGCACAAAACCTTCACAAGGCCAAGGTCCTTTCCTCCTATTGATGATCAAATTTTCAATCCTCTACTATGCACATGCTGCCAGAACATTCAGTCCCACCCTGTATAGTCCTTGATTGGTGGTTGGGTCCCTGGGAGCTCTGATGTTTTGACTTTTTTAAAATTTGGTTTTAGTATGGTGCCCTCCATTTGTCTTGTTTTAGCCTTTACTGTCCTAGACCATTGTCATGGGAGTTTTATACTTTTTTTTTTTTGCTCCAGTTTTGGATTAAGGCCTGGAATTTAAGTCTTTAATGCATTTTTAGTTGATTTCTATGTATTTATTGAAGTGGCTCTCTTTCTCGCTCTATGGATGCTCGATGCCTTTGTCAGGAATCTTACATTGGGATGATAAGCCTTCTAGCACTGGAACTGTGGGAGACATACTAGCAGTGGATGCTTCTGCCACAGGTCATTGCCAATCATAGTCATCAGAAGAAGATGCAATAAATCAGGCTGTGTGGAGATTCTGACAGGGACATTCAAGCAGCCATGATTTGGCTAGTTTCTCTGTTGTGGGACCTCCCAGTGGAATGGACAGCAGTCCCAAGATCTTCATCCTGCCTGCAGAGAACTGTACCTCCTTTGTACCTAACTACAGGTGGATTGGCTCTCTTGGCTAGCCTAGCATTTCCCATGGGAAAATACATACCTAAGTCTCCCAAAAAGGATGGGATGGGGAAAGTTGAATATCTTTCCCACTATAGAACTCTAGGCATGGGGAGCATCTCCAACTACAGTGCTGCAGGTGTGTTGTGGCAGGTGGGTGTGCAGGCAAAGCAAGCTGTTTGGCTTACTATTCAGCTCACTGTTCTCACTGTTAGAGTCAAGCTATCTCAGCTCCATCACTGAGTTCTGGGACATCAACGAGCTCTTCTTCTCTACCGAGGATTGCTAGTTGAGTCCCTGTTTTGGGAAATGATATCAGAGAAATCTTATTATGTCACCTGGGGTCATGGTGTCACTTTCTAGCACCATAGGCAGGGTAGAGTGTGCAGGGTAAAGAGGCCAAGTCTTTAAAAATGAGTTCTTCCCTTTTTGGCCACAATCCTTCTTCCTATTCTTCCATAAGAATCCCCAAGCTCCATCCACTGTTTGGCTGTGGGTGTCGGCATCTGTCTGAGTCAGCTGCTGGGTGGAGTCTCTTAGAGGACAGCATGATCTTGTCTGCAAACATAACAGAGTATCACCATTAATAGTGTCAGGGATTGGTACTTGCCAATGGGATGAGTCCCGAGTTGGGCCGGTTAGGTTATTGGTTGGCCATTCCTTCAGTCTCTGCCTCATCCTTGTGCCTGTATTTCTTGTAGACAGAATACATTTTGGGTTGAAGGTCTTGTGGGTGAGTTGGTGTCTCTATTGCTCACTGGGGTTCTGACCTGACTATAGGAGGTGGCCTCTTCAGGTTCCGAATCCCCTGTATTGTGAGTCACAGCTAAGGTCACCCCCATTGATTCTTGGGTGCCTCCCTTATCCCAGGTCTCTGTGTCTTCCTGGAGATGCTCCCCGTTTCCTCACCCCCATTAGTTGCAGCTTTCTATTCATTTACAAGGCCATGTGGCCATGTTTCCTATCCTTCCCCGCACCTGACCCTGAAACCTGCATTCCTCCCTATCTCTCCCACTTTCCTCCCTCTGCCTCTTGTGACTATTGTGTTCCCCCTTCTAAGTGAGACTCAAGCATCCTCAATTGAGCCTTTATTATTTATAAACTTACTTCTTATGACTGTGCTAATATGTTTTGGGATGTTATGTTTGCATTTTCATTCAATTCAACCAATGTTTAAATTTCTCTCTTGATTTCTTCATTAATTCAATTATGATTCAGTAGTATTTTTGGTTTTCCTATATTTCTTGAGTCTTTCTTTATGTCCTAATATGTGGTTGATTTTGAAGAAAGTACCATGGACTACCAAGAATATGTAATCTTTAGGATTTAAGTGGAATACTTTGCAAACGTCTGTTAGGTCCATTTGATTTATGATGTCATTTAACTCCATTATTTCTCTGTTTTGTTTTTTGTCTGGATGAGCAGTCTCTTGGAGAAAGTAGAGTATTGAAGTTACCCACTATCACTCTACTGGATTCAATCTGTGCTTTTATATGTAATAATCTTTAAGAAGTTGGACGCATCCTTGTTGTAGAGGCATTCACAGTGTTGAAGGAGAGGACTAAATCATAGTAATGTAAAGATGCGAACTTCCCTCCCTTGAACTAGCCCAGGTTGCTCTGGAGCAATGTAGCAGTGTCTGTACACACAAGCAGAGAAAGCAGGTTTCCCTACTTGTTGCAGAGGTGTCTATGCTCCTGAAGCAAGATTCCTGGAAACTTTAGGTAAGTCTAATGCAGGAGGCCGTGGTTAATGTTTCCTAGGTCATGGTTCCCTGGTCAGTTTTCCTTGATGAATAACACTGAACATTGTAATTATAAAGCATATATTGGAAAATTAAATAACATGTAATAAAATATACACATTTAACATATTTGTCATGCTTAAGTTAGAGACAGGGGTCTAATGCTCAGGCTAATAATTAAATGAAGCACTGAATATCAATAATAAAAATAATATTACCATAAAATATGAACAATGTGTATGCATAGGCAGCACGTAAGAAGAGAGATGAGAACTGCCTCCCTGAGCGTGACAAATGAAAACCACAATGCTGCGAGAAAGTGGAGCTATTCTCGAAGAATTTTTCCCTGTGAGTTCACCATAATGCCTAAGGCCCAAAGACTCACTCTAATGATGACTCTTGAAGGAACCTCTCATTCTATTTATTGTTGGTGGGAATGTATAGACATTCCATTTCTGTGTGGAAATTTGTGACCATCTGTTGTATTTAACTTCCCATCACCCCCAAAGTATACAGTAGTTTAGTAAATTACAACAGTTAATCTCATTGAACAGCTGTGTAATATTTAGCAATGTATTACTTTCCAGACCCTAAAGCTAGATATATGAACTGGGGGATAGCCTTTCCAAGCTCCACATTCTTATAATAAGTAGAATTGATCCCCATAATTGTTTCTAAGTGTGAATAAACTTAGTTGTGATTCCTCAATGAGAAAACTGTTTTTTTTCTAAGTTCTCTTTTGAACACTCCATATTTTCAGCTTTTCTATAGGCTTGATTTTGAATCACTTTGACCTAATTTTGAATGGCTCAGTGTCCAACTCGTTTTCATACAACAACTTGCTTAGTGCATTCTGTAGCTCCACAGATCTTTAGGTGGCAATGTGAGTTTGCGGTGTGTAGTCGGAAGCACTGCATCATAATCCTTAAGCGCATGGACAGGAGACTCAAGATGCTGGCTTGGAAATCCCAGGCCCACTGTATATGATCACACACACACATGATCAATGAGCTGTCTGATTTCTCTCCTTCACAGCTCACTCACCTATAAAAAGGCTAAGAGAACAGACCTCATAGTGAGATGCAGAACAAGCTAATATAATCAATTCGCTTAGATCCTGGCTTGTGTATCTGATGTTCTCATTAGAATAGATATGGATGTTATAATATGACCTTAAACAAAAGTAAATAGATTTCTGCTCATTTTAAGCTCTATTTTCAAGAGCCTTTTCTCAAAAGGAACACATTCATTTTCCAGTTCTAACAATGAATGACATCTGAACATCTTTCAGTCAGACGACGTAATGTTGACCCAGACTCTTGAAAGTGTAAGTTTCAGGGAAATCTTCAGTTTGGGGTTAAGAGCCTTTGTGTTCTTTGACTTTCAACAACATGCAGACTGCTTCCTGCATTTATGGAATTGGCTTTGTTGCTGATACAAATGAGGTGGCTGGAGGCAGCCATTTGATGAGGGGATGTATGTACCTAGAAAACAAATGTTCAGATACTCTCTACTGCTACAAGCTGCCTCATGTGTGAACTTCAAAGAGTAGATTTTGTTGAGGAAAACTGGCTCTACTGAGAAGAAGAAAGCTTTTGTTGAAGGACTAACCATGCCTTTCTCATTTATATACGACCTGCTCATGAGCCTGTAGGCTTTTATATAGGCTTGGGATGTGAGTAAATTGAGCTCTGGCTGCAGGTTGCATACACCAGGAGAATTTTCATATTACCTTGGACTTTAGAGAATCTGCTTGCTCACTGAGAAAATATGCAGTAATAAAACCTCATGGGCCTTACTGCACATTCCTTCAGAGACTGAGACGGTGAGTATCAATCGCCTAGATGATGGCAGTTTATTTCATTGCTTTATTTCTAAAGTATCTTCCCATTTTTACTAATAGTGAAAGTAAGTGATGTTTCACACTTTTTGAGTGATAACATTTGAAGAATGTGTGTAGTCATAAAGTTACTACTTACTAATCTTTTATATGTATATTTTCTAGAAATTTCCTCAATTCACTCTGTGCATATGTTTTCCCCTTTTCTCCTCATTATGTAACTATATATACACATGCAGCAGGATTAATATTTATTTTCTTGCCAAAATATCCATTTCTTGTAGAAACCAAGGAAGCTTGGAATTTTAGTATTTTGGTTCATTCTTCTATCTGTGCCAAGCACTGTGCTAGTCATTTATCCTTTAAAATGAAAAAAATCCCATGCATTTAATGTCAATATCCCAATGTTAGGGTTGGAGAAATTGGTTTGTAGATATTATGTAGAAGTAGAATTTAGATATTGCCTAATTTAAAATATATAGGCAATAGAAATTATGTAGGTAAAGCGCTAAATCAGGTGAATTGTAAAGCTGTCTAAACCATAGTATCTGGGGAGACTCAAAGGCACAAATCGACCTAGTACATTGAATATGAGGTGAATGGACATGAGTTTTATATTCATTATGTCCCTGTGCCAAAAGATACTAACAGACATATACCAAGTTGTCAGTGAATAGATGTTAAATGAGTAAAGTGCTGTACTGAGCATTGGTCACTATGATGCTTGGGAACACAGAAAGAAGCCTTCTAGAAAATGTGGTATTCGAAGTCTTTGAATGTGCCTCTTCCAGACCAGGCAGGTTACAGCAGGTTTTGTCTGGGGAACCATGTGTATCGCATGGGTCTCCACCATGGAAGGCCAGAGAACTCAGGCTCCACAGCTCATTTATACCTCAATGCTCTGGACCTTGGGCTCTGCTTAGGAGCTTGTACTTTGCCCTTCTTCCAAAGTAGGGAACTTGACATGCTACATACCAGAGTCCCCTTTATAAGTTTTCACTTGTCATTTTTATCTTAAAATTCACAGGTGTAAGGACATTTAAAAGCTGCATTTCTTGGTCATAACGTCTAGTAGGATAAAAGAACCGTGGCCAGCAATTCCACATTGTGGTCATTACCGATCCTTGTTCTATTATGTAGCATGCTCTAAATATCAGGCTTTGGACTCAATGCCACAGTTAGAATGCTGAGCAGTTTAGGAAGCGGTTCCTTCCGATGATTTCAAACCATCTTCACTATTCATTCTGAGCGAAAGCCAGTTGCTTTGATTGCATTATGGTTCTGATTATAATATTGTTTTACAGTAAAATGTAAGATTGATTTATGTCCTGCCATTATTGATAAGAGTTTGCCACGTACATGCACTACTTTATCTCCCTAATTACACCTGCTGTGCCAGATTTTCTTTTTAATCACATTTAAGAATACCTTTAATTCAAAATAGCCTCTAACACACATCTGGATTCTGCTTTCATGAAACCAATTAATGATCCTGGCAGGTGCTCTATTTTTCTAAATTTTAGGACTTGCTTCACACACATCAGAAGTATCTAAGCTTTGAAATTTATAATATCTACTCAAACTTTCAATGTCCTTGATTAATAAAAATACATGTGACAGCAAAGTATAGGCTCTGCTCTTAGCTGTTAGAGAGAACATAAAATGATTATGGCTTGCAGTAAATGTTATTACGTTCCTAAGATGTTTCCTGAGGGATTCGGCAGTCTCTGGTACTTTCTTTAAGGCTGACCCTCTGTCCTTGAGAAGCAGCAGGAAGGAGAGCTGTAGAGGCAGGACCAGTGACAGGTCACCTGTCAGGAGTGACAAGGCTCTGATATAAAACCTAATTTACAGTTTAAGAAGCCCATCCATTATCCTTCCGATTTTAGAATAGAACATACATCAGCAAAATGATAAAAGAAAGTGCTTGAGAATTATGAATGTCAAGGACTATTCATATCATAAAGTCACAGCCCTTCTTGAATATTACTGAAAATTATAGTGGGGAGTTTAATGATATTCACATATTCAGCTCACTGAAAATGGTTTATGATATTCCAATATTGATAAGCTAAAATCCTCATGGATTAGCTATTGGCTTTCTTTTGCCCCTAGGTAAATGGTGTTGCACATATCAAATGTGTCTCTTAAATCAGTACACATTGAAAATTGCTGCGAGCACATAAATCCCAAATGTCCTTTGACTCGTCTGTGAGGTGTAGTTAGATGGAGTTCTGTCTTTATCTCTGAGTGGCCGGGTACTCTCTTATTGTTACTCTCTGTCTTCTGTCTCCATTGTTGATAGGTGAATTCTAAGCAAGCCCTGTAATGTATTTTTAAATTCTAGTGTTCTCTTGAATTGCAAATAAACCTTCAAAATATCTGTTAGAATGAGTTTTAGAGTCTAGAGAGGCACCGCGTCATTACTGTCATTATAAGCCTGATCACAGCAATTCCATCGTGGGGCAGTGTTAGCAATGAGGCCACTTCTCTCTGTCTAGCACAGCCTCAATAGTTTCTTATAAATAAATCAATACTTAGGCATAAATTATTCAAGCAACTAATTCAGTAGACTAAGATTTTTGATTTGATGATGTATAAGTAAAACTAGTGAATTATTTGCTTTGCAATCTATGCTACCAAAAATTGAGGGTTATCGGTAAGCTATTCTGTTCCAGGTTTAGAAATAGGAGAACAACACAGTACTGTTTGAACAGCAGGGTAGCCACTTTATTACTGATCGGATTTTCTGTTAGCTCCTAAAATAATTGTTCCCCTCTGATCTATTTGAGTGGATTCTGCTCAGTTTATCTCATTAATGTCTGTGCATTTTACACTTAGATGTAAATTGATAATTCCAAATAGGAAGAGAGTGAAGAATAAATAGAGACTAAAGGCTCACAGATCTACACTTCACATTTGTATTCACAAACTTGTGCCAGTCTGCCTGCCTGCATGTGTATCCATCATCCAAAGTCCCTTACTGGTCATCCTATCTGATATCTTTCTGTCTACCTAATACACAAATATTGAAACCGTGTGACTCAACAAGGCTAAGATGGCTCTTGAATCTCTTGCATTTGGCTTTCCTTCTCATTAGGTTTTATCTGGACAGGAGGAAGAAATCATGAAGATGCTTTACTCTCAAGAGGAGAATTTTCAGCTTGCAGCACTTCTCCCTTCTAGTCCTGCCTTCTCTTCCTCCTCTGTATCTGTATCCTGTGGACCTGTGCGAGCCACACCTTTGCCTGTCACTGAGGGAAGCTCATGCTTTCTCTCCAGCACCTCATCTTCTTGTTTGCACTATCAAAGGAAATGATGGAAAGACACCTGCTTCTGGCTTTGACTTCTCCTTTAAACCAGCCATACACCTGGCAGCTCAATTCTTTCTCTCTGGATAACTAAGTTTCTGATGTATATATGAGTCATCCATGATGTACACTTAAGTTGATTCCTTCTCTTGGCTGTTTTGAGCAATGCTGCAGTGGTGATGGAAAAGCTCATATTTTCTGACACACTGATCTCCAACATTTTGGGCAAATACATAGAAGTAGAATTGCTGGATCATATGGTAATTCCATCTAAGTTTTTAAAGAAAATTGCATACTATTATTTAAATATCTATACAAATTGTGGTTTAGGTTTTTCTCTGTTCTCATTTGTCCAAATTCTATTTTTTTCTAATATAGTTTCTGAGTTGTATGTTAACATTTTTGAAGAACATTCTTCTTGAAGTTTCAAAGTTCCTGGCATACATTTAGATTATTTGTAATGTATTTAGATTTTAAATTTTGATGTCTATATGATTATGGCACCTTTAATTTTTAGTAAACCTTTTGTTGAGCATCATTAGTTTGAGATTTTTACTAAGTGTTTGTACTAGACATTTAAAAACGAGTGCTTGAGCTTATGGGACTGAGTTTCACTTCATGAGTGTTCCTGACCTCGCCTTCCATGCTGTTCAGACGCCTTTTCCTTACATCTTCTCATTCTCATTTGTTTTGTTCTCTTTGACTTAAGCTGGCCACTTAATTCATCCATGCTTAGGGTTTTTATTTCTAAACAGCCATCTATTGTGCAGAAAAAAGCTTCCCTCTGACCTTCTTAGACGCCTTTCCGTGGCCTTTTTATATTTATTATTACCTATTTCTATTATTGGTTTCCTTGTAAGCCAGGTGCTTATTTTGACTTCCCTTCCCCACCTCCCTGAGGATCTTTGCCCTCCCTCTCATGATCACTTCCTAGTTTTGTGAGCATCACATCCGAAGAAGAAAACATAGACTGGTTGACTGGATGGCAAATCTAGATTTAGTCTCTCATTGTCTTTAGGAAATACCTTAGTTCGTGCCCTCTACAGCAAAAATGCCACATTTTTTGTTGTTGTTTTTGGTTTTGGTTTTGGTTTGGTTTGGTTTTTGATAAAGAATAGTTCTGAGGGGCTATCCTGAAACCTATACCTTTGAAGTCTGTAAACAAGTACCTCTCCAGTGTAAGAATCTTTATGCTCCCTGTTCTGCATTCCTTCTCTGAAATATTTTGCTTCACTTAAACATCATCTTGGTTTTTGTCATGGTGACCATTCCATGTAGCAACTATTGACAAGCTTATTCTTTTCACTTGAAGAACCTGACAGAGCCATTGCCTGCGGCCTCCTGCATGGCCACTCTTCCAGCTGCCTTGCCTCAGTCCTTAACTAAGAAGCTCTTGAACAGTGTTTTGAGCTGTTTGTCTGGTGTGTTCCCTTTTCCATCTCATCAGCCATGGATCCTCATCTTTCACTCTTAATTCTTGACCCCCAGGGCCCTGCTCCAGTGGTATGCGCACCTTTTTCCTATTACTTTTACTACTATATCAGCTTGTGCCTACAAGGTGAACATAACCCTCAACTCTTGTCCTTTTCAATACCCTTAGATAAGTAGTACTTTTAACAAGAAGAGACCTGGAAAAACATCCCTAACTGTGGTAGTGATCTTTGGAGAGATGAACTTGACCCCAGACACTCTGGGGTACGTCTGTCTACATCCATAAGTCTATGTTGATAATCTCATACATTGGGGTTCTTATAGTTACCGTTTTATACAATGGATGTGTCAAGTTCTGAAAGGAAACTCCACCTTTGAGAGCTGTATAATTGAAGTATTCATTCTAACATTCTTTGTATAGCTCAAAATAGAGCTAAAATAACATACATTCAATTTTTATATTAATAGACTCTAAACTCTGAAAGCAAGATCAGAAATAGCTACTTTAGAAAAAACCTCGTTTGCTTTGCGCGATCAGGTAGGATGGTATTCAACAGTGGCCCAAGCAGACGCTGTGCAAACTCTCTATACAAGCATTCATTGACAAAAAGCTCCATTATCTCCTCATGTAATGGTGGACGATAGTTCAGCCACACAAACGCCCAAGTCTGAAATCTACTGCTGCCTACACAGCTTGCTTATATTTAATTTTTAAAAGCAATTTTAAGGACCTACCTGCTGTTTGCACTCTTTCACTTTCTTGTGCCTTAGATCCTGAACGCTAATTGTTGTCCGGCTTTAAGCAAGGAAGGTACGGTGGTGCTGCCTACCCTCCCAGACAGTACCCACTTAGGCACACCTCCTCAGAGGCCTGATTGCTTGTTTAACTCTTAACTGTTTGTAAAAAAAAAAAAAAAAAAAAAAAAAAGTTGTACATTTCCTTCTGAAAATATATTTAAAAGTCATCATAAGGGTGTATAATCAAGAAATGAAACCACGTGTAACACATACCCGTGCCTATGGACATCTTTGCAAGTTGCCTTTGGTGAGGATTGCGCTCCTCAGGACTGTAAGTTTGAATCACTACTTTGTTGATGAAACGTGTGTGGGCTCCCCTCCTGGTGCAGGTTGCCCTGTCATATGGAACCTTGCATGGCCTTGTGACACCTGCACAATGAGCACCCCCCAGAGCGGAGTGTCACAGACTGCGGTGTCACAGACTGCGGTAGGATCTGAGAGAGGACAATCTGTCTCCAGGGAGAGCTCATGGTGTGCCGACTCTGGCGTTTTAAATGCTGTTATGATTTTTGTTGTTCTGTTCTTGGCTGTAGGTTGTGATGTGCTTGCAAAAAATATATATACATGCTACTTTTAACTATTTAACAAACGCTTTCAAAGTACTTTAAACCTGGCAGGCACTATAATAGATATTTTGCAAATAACAACACTTTTGTTTGCAAATGCTTTTGTTACATCATAAGTAAATATAATACAGACCTGAAGGTCTCGGAAAATACTTTTTATTTTTGCTTTTATGTAATCACTTAAATCTGAAAGGCCTTGTTGAAGAAATTCCAAGTGAAAATGTTCAGATTTAAATATTTAAATGCATTACATTTACCCAACTACATGCATTTTCTTGCTCTGTCTCTGTACGAAGCCTTGGTTTCTTTCTCAGGAGGCTGGTTGATCCTAATGCAAACAGACATATGGAGTAATTCACCTGGGAGCCAAGCCAGGCAGCAAGGCTGTGCAGGGAACGCTGGGGTGCCTTGCTCAGGTGACCCCTGAGCCTGCAACTTATTTGACAAATAGGAAAGATTTTTTTAAAAGGCATGGCCTTTATTGGCAGTACTGAATTGATCTGCTACAAGAATTCTATAGAAAATATAATTTAATAGGTATTTCATTACACTTGTCTTCACTAAACAGTAGAGGGCAAGAAAAGGGATTGTCCTTTAGGAGAGGGATAGTGTGTATTCATCTCCTTTTCTATCATTGCTTCCAGATACTGTAACAGGTCACCATAACTTGACATTACAAAGTATCTAAAAGAGCAGTTCTCAACCTATAGATTGCAACATTTTTGAGGGATGAAATGACCTTTCCACAGGGG
>JADRCD010216937.1:14287-27446 GCA_019843815.1 Montemys delectorum
GTCCTAAGGGGCTGCAAACCCTTCAGCTCCATAGAACCTTTCTCTAACTCCTTCATTGGGGACCCTGTGCTCAGTCCAATGCATGGCTGTGAGCCTCTACATCTGTATTAGTCAGGTATTGTTAGAGTCTCTCAGGAGATAGCTATATTTAGGCTGGCTTGTCCTTCCTTCAGTCTCTGCTCCATAGTCAGTCTCTGCAACTCCTTCTGTGGGTATTTGGTTCCCCCTTTTAAGAAGGAATGAAATGTCCACCTTTTGGTCTTCCTTCTTCTTGAGTTTCTTGTAGTTTGTAGGTTGAAGAACACACATTTATAAGGTGATGCACACGAACTGGGTAAGAATGACTATATTATAAGATTTCTTATAGGAGGGGAAATGAAAGCTAAAACAGGATAGGAATCCTCCCTGCTTCATGTTCATGTATGAACAAAGTGCACACCTGTAATTCTTTACCCTCAAAATACATTTTAATAACTGAGGGTCAATATATGTTTTTCCCAGCCATACATAAGTCAGAACCTTTCGAACTGGCAAAGAGTCACTAAAAAAACATTGGAAGAGCTCATTGATGCAGAAGAAACCTGAAATCAGGCAGCCAGATCTGCATAGAGGAAAGACCAGAGATACAAATACAAAAGAAAATTATATTGCTTTTCCAATTATTCTTGATAATATCTAGTGGCTTTTAATTATTTAATTATTTAAAATTAATGTGCTTTTTAGATTAAAATAACTACATATCAGGTTTAACAAACCACATTGAAATAAAACCTATGACTATGCCTGCATACAGATGAGAAAAAGAAGTAAGTTTTCCTGTGATGTTTAGATGCTGTTCAATGTAGACGATTATCTATTTGTAAAAATGTAACATTTCCTCTAGAAACCATGTTTTCAGTGCTGTATGCTTCACAAAGTATAATGACAGTAATACTTAATTTTACTAGCACTGTTTTTGCAAGTCTGTGCTTTTTTGGAACACTTGACTGCAACTTTGCAGACTTATCTACTGATGAGGAATTCCAGGGAAAAGAGGTGTTCTAAAAACGTGAACCAAATTGACTTACTCTGGAGCATTCTCACCTAAAAGTTTACCTCAGAGATTATACAAATTAAGAAAATGTTTTGCAAAATACTTTCATGAAAGCAAGCTCTTAATAAAAATTTTATATATCAAACTTAATGGAAATGCTGGCGTATGTGGCTAAATTTTACCTAAGCCATCCTCACAATCTGTGGGATACAGATTATCATCTTCATCTTCAGCCGAGCAAATCCTTTAATAGCCTGTCAAAGACTCAAGTGCACACAGACCCCTGAGTCCATGGCCAGTGTTTTTACCATTAACTTCATAAATGGAAAGAAAATGAAACAAAAATAACCTTTTTTTCCTTGTAATTGTTGAAATACTGCCTTAACTTTAAATAAGTGGAAAAAAAAAGGTTACATAAAAAACTAGATATATTTTTTTTAAGTTGAAAGTATGGAAAGCTATATTCAAGAATAAAGACAAATTGGGAATTTGCATATTTTACCAGAAAATACGTTTGGCTGCAAATAAAGATGATAACACTTAATTGAGTCAATGTGACTCAAAATTTCATGGCAGTACCATCCTACCAAGTTGAAAAACATCCCACACATTGCGACCCATTGACTGGGAAAGAGCATGGGTATCTAGACTACACCGATGTGCTCTCTGTTAGTGAGCATTGCTAGATTCTCAGTTCTCCCTCCCTCTCTCTCTTCCCTTCCATCCTTTCTCTTTTCCCTTCATGTGCACAGCTACACTACCAATAACGTGAAGTCTTATTTGTTTGGTTTTCATTTGCTATTGTCTACTGATGCATTTTTTCTTTGATAATAATTAGTTTGCATCATAATTTTATACTGTTTTAAATTCTACTTTTAAGAACATAATTTATTTAATTGATCTCTATGTGGAAGTCACTTAATAGGTTTTTTTTCTGTTTTAAAATGTTCTAGGATAATTATTCTTCTGCTTGCACCTCTGTGAACTTTCTAATTATCTCATTACTGTGAGTTTCTCGAGGTGTAATTGCTAGATCAAGAGATATTAACAGTAGACTGTTTTAGTCTGGCTATCAAACTTCCTACCAGGTGGATTGTACCTGGCTTGAGGCTCCCCTTCTAAAAAATAGTTATTTTATTAATAATCTTGTCAACAGGTGGCATCTTCAGTGTTCTTTTGACAGTTGGCTAAGAGAAAATAGCACCTCTTCATTTGCATATAATTAAATGTTAGAGTCCTACCTTCACTCGTTGCTATTTTTAACACAATTAGCTCAAGTATAAATTTAAAATCAGTTGGTCGTGTTTCTTAGACATTGTCAAATTTGCTTATAATCATACTGACTTTCCCTCTGAACAATAAGAGAGCATGTCAACAAGATGTTTCCTTTCTTCCATTTTTCTTCACGGCCTACATTGTGGTGTTTGCTTCACCTGGCAATATGGCAGGAGCGAGGACAACTTTTCCTTGCTACTTGGAGGTTACTGACACCTTACAGCAGTCACATGTGGCTCTGTGACCACACCCAGCTATTACCAGCCAGCCCGGCTCTCATGCCACTGTCCCATGTCATCCTTGTCTCTGCTTCTTTATCTCCTCATGTGAAAGAAAGGTGCAGAACTGCAGTGCCCTGGAGGAAGACCCCACTGCATTAGAGGCTACTGGCATGTGTCCTGTGATCCCAGAGATGAGCCTTTCCTCTCTTAAGACACAGATGTCACTGTGTGTTCTGCTTGTCGTAACAGATAGTGTTTTTTCCAGTACCATAATTCAGAAATCAGATCTGAGAGTGAAGTGAGGCCAGAACAAGAATCGGAAGCAACTGTGCAGCAGGCCCAGAGGGAGATCCCGCAAAGGCTGAAAGACTTGGCAGTGCCACGGTTACCGGAAATGACTTTCTAACAGTAACTGTGACAATGTGCAAGACAGACTCCCAAGACCCTGGCTCTGGGGAGAGGCTTGGTAAGTCTGGGGTAATTGCATGCTTGTTACTCTGGATGTCTTCAGTGACACATAGTGAGAAAGGGGTGAGAGCAGGTGAGAACCGGCTAGTGAATAAGCATTGAAAAGGTTTGGACAAGTTTAGTGACCAGAGTCTCTGTAGGGACAGAAAATCCAGGTACTACTGGATTCACAAGCAGTTACAAGTTCTCAAAGAAAATTGCTAGCTATGAAAGTCCAGTAAAACTTTCTCAATTGTGAAAACTGATCCTGGCATGCCACCTCAACTGGTTTCTGTATATGAAGTCACATTTAGGAATGGGGCCCGAGGAAGCAATGAAATAAATTTCAGGAGATCTTTGCATTTTATTATTGTCACACAAAACTGCCTGGAAACAAACAGCTGTAGTCACAGTAATTGGCACAATAAAATTAAAATAAGCTAAGGTTGAAAAGGCCTTGCTTTACTAAACCCCACACAGACCCCTGAGCACAGAAACTTGCAAAGTAGAGGCAGTGTAAAGTCATACCGCACACTCCTGAGGGTCTGTAACCCTAGTCTTGATGGAACACACTCAATGTCTGAAGAGAAAGTATCAAGAGCCATGGAAGACAGTGACTGAAAGCAATCCCTCCAGACAATCAGAGTAGATTCTGAGCGTGATAGAAGGATCTCATGATGGCCTAGCAGAGACTATATATATATATTAGAATGCAGAAAGGCAGAGAAATTGCCCTTTGAGGCTGTGGGTCCCCTGACTCCATCTGTGATGATGAAGGGTGGCACCCTACTCAGAGACCCTCAGGCTGGAGCTATACACATGGTATGGGTGGTACTTCAGAGTGTGGTCACTGACGGAGACTATGGGTAAAAGAAGAATGAAATAGAGTCTTTGGTTTGTGTGCGTGTGCCTATTTGTTTGAATATCTGTTTGGTTGCTTGAATTTTAGTCTGGCTCTTATGTATTTTATGCTGGCCTCCAACTGACTGTGTAGCATAGGTGAGGTGGATATTGGGTTTCTGAACTATTGAGATTACAGATAGGGTATTGTACTTCACAGTCTGTGTATATGGTGCTGGGGGGGATCCCTTGGATTTGGCCACGCTACTTCAAGCCTTCAAGCACTCAACCAACATAACTGCATCCCAACCGGAAATGATTTGTGACAAATTCAGTTTTCTCCTGTGCCTTCCCCCACTTCTCCTGAAGTTAGTACTGCCTATTTTTAACCAAATGTTAGCCTGTGTATGACACCAATGTGTGCCAGTTTTAGCCAGTCAATAAAACCTTCCTGGGGCAGCCAGCATCATCTAGTTTTACTGTCCCATCACCTAACTTAAGGGGAAAAGCCCCTAAGTCCATAGAAGGATCCTTAAAGTAGCAGGAAGCTGGTTTGGTAACAACCAGAAGGAGGACCTGCTGTGAACTCTAAGCAAAAGAAATATGATTTTAACAGGGTTAACACACCACTACTTCACTGTCTTTTATGATGAGCTCTGTATTCTTTAAATGAACATAATCTTTATTTTGTTTTCTCTTTTTAAACTTGTGTCGGCTGTCACTGTGAACCGTTCAAGTATCCAATGCAGTCTTAGATTTTTCCATTGAAGTGTGCTGCTTATGCCTAACAGACTTCACCTCAAAATGCCCAGCACACTGTTAGTGCAACTCCCTTAAGCAGAGTGCTGAGCACAGCACACCCTACGTGGGTCCAAACCTCCAGGAGTCACAAAGGAGTAGCAGTTCTGCAAGTAGAAAGCTGGAAGCTCTGCCATGACTAATACTTTGTACTAGTGAGAAACATAAATACGTGATCTGCCCTACACTTTTGCACAGTAGCAGAGAGGTGATTGATAGTAGGGTATTCATTTATGGGATGCTTGTCTCTGTTTTATTTTGTACCCTGTCAGAATGAGCAGACCTTCCAATTTTATTAGGACCATGATGTACTCTGTACTTCGAGTTTTATTACCTGCAGGAGAAGCTACAGGATATAACAAGACTTTCTGTTTCCTTGTGTCAGCAAATTTCTTAAATGAATGCCCTGTGCTTGATTGATGGAATTGGATGGAGCTTTTAAAATGGTGTTAATTTCCATAAAAACTCAAGAAATGTGTAGCAGATCTAACACATGTTTGCAAGCTGCCATCCATACATAAGGTGTGTGTCTGTGGAGATCTGTATATATGACCACATGCAACGTGTGTGTGAATAAGCACACGTGTCTTTTTCTCATACATAAACCCGTGTCTAAGGCTAATATTAAATACTTGTCTATGACTATAATAAAACAATCAAACTGTGTGTATGTTAGTCGGTTTGTATGCTTTATTTTATGGAGCATATAGTTTAGACGGAAGCATAACCCTATGCTCTGGGTGTCAACTTGGAGCCCAGAGCACTTCTCCTTTGATTTGACTTGTGAACAAGGTTAAGGTTCAAACTAGGGGAGTGAAAAGTAGAGTGAAGGCTGTTGCCATATCCACAGCCTCCCCATTAACAGCATCACCTAACTGACACTGCGTGTGAAAGTATTCCTTGGCAGATCTTTGATTCCAGGCTCTAGTTTCCTTGGGAATCAGTTTCATATATTCTATAAATATGAGTAGACTTATAAAACCTATATTTGCCATTACAGTATCATTCAGATAACTTCTCTTTAGTTTCCCTAAAATACCTCCATATAGCACCCGTCATTGGCCTTTGTATTGGCTCCATGGTGTGCTGTTCCTAAACAGTCACTTACTTGGTATGATGCAATCCATAGCTTTCAAGTCGGCACTTTCACTTAAGCACACCCATTTACGCTTTTCCTTTTTTTTTTTTCCTGCCTTGGTAGCTTGTTTCTTCCTTGTGGTGAGTAACACTACCTTGTCTCAGTACTATAGTGTAGTCAGTCATTTACCTGACAAAAGACATCTTGGTTAATTCTGAGAAAACATGAACAAAGCCATTATAAACGTCCATGGGTCTCGTTTTGTGTGACTCTAAGTTTTCAGCTCATTTGGATGAATATTAAGAAGCTTCACTGCTGGGATATAGAGTTTGTCTGGCAGCAGGTTGTGGCATCTCATGTAAGTCTGCATGTGCCCGATGACATATGATGCAGACTCTCTTCACGTATGTGGAGAGTCTCTTCACATCTATCTACCCATCATCTGTGTCCTTGATCAGGTGTCTCGTCAGATCTGTGACTATTTTTAACAGGGTTGTTTACAATTACATTTTGAGTTGTAATTCCGAACAGTGTCTTCAGGTCATCACATTCTCTTGGACCCAGTATCAGACCCAGACTGTGGCTTTGACAGTGTGAATCCTAGTGTGGAGTCTACTTGGATTTTCAAGATCCTCGAGATGAGGATTTTAAAAGAATAACTTAAAACCTTTAAGTCTTAAATACTTGCCATAAAATTTATAATGTATTAGTTTTATTTTCAGTGAATATAAAAAAAAATGAAAAGTTGTTTCTCCTGCCGTTTGGTCATTGAGCGAGGACACAGTTAACTTGGAACAAACAAAATTCATAATAATGAATTTTGACTAAGCTTTGCTGTAATGGTTTCTGAAATGTCTTTTGAACAAAACTATTGTTATTCCTATAATACTAGGCTATGATGTCTATTGAAATACATAACCTATATTTTGTGTTTATAGCATCACTATATTGGCATATCAAATACCTGACCAAGTCTATTGTTCATACAGAACTAACAACTCATTTTTGAAGGGAAAACTCAAAGAAAATTATAAAAATCCTTAATTGTGTCCATATTCAAGCATGTTTTACCAAGAGCATACTTTTCTTTATAGAACTGAAAAGGAATAATACTATATCAAATAATAGCTAGCTACTGAGTGAGTTAGCTATAGAATGAGTTTTTAATATATATGTACATATATATATGATAATTAAATAGATTTATTTCACATCATACAACTATCATGAATTTATTTCCTTACACTGTGTAATGTCTAAATATGTTATAAGTTATTAATTTAGACTGCTATCCTAAGTTGTTTGGGTTTTCATTATGAAAAACAATTTCCTATAAATGCACATTATTTTTGCCTAAATAACTAGGACCAGATAGCTGTGGTGCCAAGATGACTGGCTAGACAGTATAAATTTAAATAATTTAAATCATTCTTAAAAGTATCACAGCACTATAGGAAAGGGCTGTTATAATTTATGATGATATGAATCAGAATGCATAAATGTTATATTTTATATAACATTGCATATGTATTTGCCTGCATAAAGTAAGACCTAACCATTAAATGAGTCTTTAGCCTCAATGATTTACTCTTTTCCAGTAATGACAGAAGATACGATGCTCAGATAGCAGGTGAGTCTGCAGTTGTATCCATATAGAGAATAATTATGTTTCATACAATTTTCTAAAAATAATACCATATATCCAAAGGATGTATTTTGTTTAGATATCATGAGTTTGGTGAAAGAGAAATCATGAAGGAATATATCTTGGTTCCTACACATTTCTAACCAGCCAGCGGAGGTTAGGATTTGGCGTCTTTAAACCCTATGCAGACATGCCCCTGGCCTGGGGGTTCTTGTGTAGGTTAGCTTTCGCTGGTCAAATTTAAATGCTCTGAGGAAATGCTCTGTGGTGAGGCAAATCACATAGCTTCATCCTTTATAATTTTTTCTGCTGATCCATACCTAGTTAATTCTTTTAATCTTCCCTCATAAATCAGACTTTCTGGATCATTAGTTACCTGCACTTCACTTTCTAAATCTTTCTGTATATAACCCTTTCTCCAATACCTTGTAAAACCTGATTTTCACTGTGCACAAAATTTATTATACATTCTTAAGTAGACTAAAGATATGATTTTCTTCTTGTAGTAATGGTGCTTTAAGGATAAAATGTCTCTAAGAGCAGACTTATATAGATCTCTGTTGATCCCTCTGTGTATGGAAGGACAACTTAATTCCAGAATAGATCTAAGTCTTTTAAGTTATTTTGCAATTCTAGTTACATTGGACTAAATACCTCAAATAAAATGCCAAGATGTACAGCTTTTGAAAACATTACTGTGTGTGCAAGGATATGTTCCAAAAAAAGGACCATACATATTTAAGAGATAATAGAATTTCTATTAGTATAAATGAACATAAAATATATATTGTAGCCCTATATTTTCCCTAGAATGTGTCATGTCTTTATGTAAAGTTAGTGGCAGCTCCAAGTTCTTCACTGGACACTCTGAGCTTCCCGGAATTGGAGCTATGCTTGATAGTGGGTGTGATTGTTGAGACTCAATCACTAGTTTACTAATACTTAATAGGTGGTGTGGGTGAGCATTAATGCTTGCCGAAAACCAACCCCAAAACACTGGCTACAATAAATACACTTGTTCTTCATTCTCTCCATTCTGATTCCATGTTTTAAGCAATGTGCTTATAGACTATAAGCTATCCTAATCCTTATTATAAACTCCAGGAGACTTGAGTGTTTTATTTACCTTGTTCATGTGTAAATACCAGGAACCTAGAGCAATGAATATCCTATAACGTAGGTGAAACGATTTGCACACATTTCTCTATCCAGCCAGACTAGTGTGCTCCATGTCCCTCTGCATATTATTTGAAATAAAGTATCTCTGTAGTTAAAGTCTAACTACTCAGTATTTACACTACAAAACAGAGAGTTTAGGGCACATTACAATTGTAGACAAAAGCAGTCATGGAAAGTTTTAGAAGAAATGAATTCTGGGGACACCTGGGGTTAGTGAGCCCTACACCAAACCAGGCCATCCATCCTTGACCCAGGCTGTCCGTCCTTGACCAGGTTATCAGTCCTTGACCAGGATATCCATCCTTCACCAGGCTATCCATCCTTGTGGCAGAGCATCCTCTGATGTTCCCTGTGCTGTTAGGTGTGTGGCTATCAGGAGCCTTTCTCAGGTCTCAGTATCACTTCTGTTTTCCAGTGACTATAAGAGCAAGAGCATTAACTGGGGATGAAGATGGAAAGGCAGTATTGGAGGTCAGAGGGGATGATGAGCAATTTGAAGTAGTCATCTGTGTGAGTGGTAGAATGAATGGACGTGGCACGCAGAACAAAATCTGCAGCTTTGCTCCAGTAACATTAAGCTGCATGTACTTGCGCTCAGTTGACAGAGAACTTGATGTAGGCAAGAAACACCTGAGGGAAGTTCTGAGCCAGAGCAAGAGGGAAAGCTACAGAGTAACCATGACTTTAAACAGGATAATGTGGAAAGTGTAGAGAGGATGGAGCAGTGTAGGTGGGCTCGATGGAGTTTTAGGGTTTCCGCAGTGAAGGTTTTTCAGGTGACAGATTTAGAGAAAGGCAGAGAAGCTGGAATTATGGGATGACTGCAGTTCCTTAGGAGCAGGTAACTAGAAGGTTCCTTAATCACAGGTTTAGATCATTACAGATAACAGGGCAGGGAATGCTCGGGGGACAAATGTTAGCCCAGCTGTCTCCCAGATAGTGGAACAGCCTGAAATCTACAATGAAGATGGTGGAAAACTCTCCAACTGAAATAGTGATGTCAAGTGGCCTTTGGGAAGAAAACAACCAATGCTGCAAGGGAGACAGCGCCCTTGAGAGGGAGGGTGTCAGGTTTCTGTTACAAGAAGGTGAAAAAGAGAAAAAGAGATGCAAGTGAGCCTGAGATAGGCAGGTGAGGTAGTATCGATGATAGTAGGCAGAGGTGACAATAGGTGAGGAAGTCCTCAGATGCCAGGCTGGGAGGGGAACAAGCATGCTGCAAGAGTTTGAGCTTGTGATGGGGAAGCTGAGATGGGTTGAGAAATCAGTAGAGCCAGACAGGAACCTGGATGTGGAATGAGAAGTAGCCTGTGCCTAAGCCTGGTTAGAACTTACAGGAATGGTAAACTTAGGGTTGCCAGTGTTGGCTGGCTGTGAGTTCGGGAAGGCCGACATTGCATTCCAACTTTTGAGTCCCACAGTAGAGAGAACGTGTGGATGGCGCTGATTGGTTTGCTGAGATAGTGGAGTGATGACACGGTTGTCCGTGAGGTTTGTATCTATCTCTTCCAAGGATGTGGGGTGGCTTGCACATTTTCACTTTTGTTTCTCGATGGCCAGTCATTGATGTAGATGAAACCATCAATCTTCCCTTTGTTGATGCATAGTAGTTATCGTGCTTGAGAAATCTTTCCCTATCCAAAAATTATAAAGAATTTTTGGAATTTGTGTTAATTTGGGGTTTCGGTTTGCCTTTAAAGTATAAGACATTTAATATAGTATCCTATTTTATGTATGGCATAAGACTTACCTTTTTATTTTTAAATGAATATATAATTCACCTCAATATTATATATTTAATGGTATAGTTTATCCTTGTTCCTAATATCACCTGTACCATATGATCACATTACTTAATGTATTCATTCAACAAACATTTATTGAACACCTATTCTGCACCAGGCATTTCTAATTTAACAAGGAACATGACAGCTAATAATCCTTGTGGAGTTTGCCCTTTAGTTCAAATAGAAAGGTAATTATGACTTTCTGGAGTATATTAAAAGAGACAAATGCTGTGTAAAAAGAAAGAAAAATATTGAAGAACTGGAGAGATGACTCAGAGGTTAAGTGTACATATTGCTGTCACAGAGGACCTGAGTCCAGTTTCCAGCATCAAGGTTGGGTGGCTACTTACAACTGTCTGTAACCTCAGCTCCAGGGAATCCAGTGTCTCTACCTTTCACAGGTACCTTCCTGTATACACACATACCCACTCCTGGGCATATACCGAGAAGATGCTCCAACATGTAATAAGGATACATGCTCCACTATGTTCATAATATACACACATACACACACATACACACATACACACACATACACACACACACACACACACACACACACACATATATATATATACATATAATTAAGCATAATAAAAGTTGAGTAGGCTTGTTAAGGGGAGGGGATAGTTAGATGGCTTTTTGTAGGAAAGGAGAGTTACTGAGACATTTCAAAGATGTTAAGGCTCTTAGTCAGACAGCTATGCAGAATCGTCTGGGTGAGGCATTACTGTAGCATATAGTCCCTGAGGTAGGACATGCCTGCAGTGCCCCAGGAGACCAAGGGTGGGTGGCGCAGAGTCTCTGATGAAAGTCGGGGCCATCTGTCAGGGACATACAGGTGGAGAACATGTGCTCAGCATGTGTGAGGCCCACTCCACAGACTCTTCATGACAATGACACCACCAGCACGTTTGATTGTCTTCACCTTCTCCAACCCCACCCAGTTCTAGGCTCGATGCAGGTCAGCATAGTCGAGTTGGCTAGGCGATGGCCTTTGACACCCAGTGATGGTAGATTAGCACAGAGTGTGCTGCTTCCTACCCTGTCGTCTGTCTCCCAGCTGTGCTTGCGTGGCTTGTGTGGCTCCAAGTTAAGGTTGTTTGTGTTCTGCATTACCGTCCTCAAGCCCATGCTGTTCTGACTGGCAGGGTTATATGAGTGCTCAACAGCCTATCCGTCCTCGATTGACTGTCTCAAGTTTATCTTCTAGTGGTTTCCTCTAGGCCAGTGCTTTCTCAACCTTCTTAATGCTGTGACCCTTTAATCCAGCTCCTCGTGCTGCAGTGACCCCAGATCATAACATTATCTCACTGCTACTTTGTAACTGTAATTTTGCCACCATTGTGAATTGTAGTGTAAACATGTGTGTTTTCCTGTGGTCTTGTGCCACGCCTGTGAATGGGTTACTTGACCTCCAAAGGGGTCTTGACCCACACATTGAGAACCACTGCTCTGGTGGTCACAGCAACCATTTCCTTTAGATCTTCAGTTTTCTAAAATCATTCCTCCTTAGACTGATGCCAGAAGAGTCAATCATACTTTGCTGCTCTTGTCCTGTGAATCTTGTAGGATTTTACCCAGTGTCTTCCATGAAACAGATGAGCAGAGGTGCATAGAGCCACCCTTACCTGACAAGTGGCTGGATGCTTTTCAACTAGTCACATAAAAACACTTTACTTTTTTATTGTAATAAATTCACTAAAGTATGTCTTAGGAAACATTTTTGTCCTCGTTTTCCTTGAAATACAGAGATCATGTTTTCAGGGGAAATGCAATAGTTATTTGGAGTGACCAGTTTTTATATTTAAAGAAAAACAGGGCTAGGAGCCTTTTTAGATGCCTGGTTCTTCTCACTGTTTGGGGCTTCAGTTGTGAGAATACCTTGGCCAATCTTTGTCTCTCCTTCCATCAGTCGTTCCCCTTGTTCCTGTCATTTCTGACCCATTCGTAATCTTGTTACCCTTTTCCCTTTTCTTCCACTTTATTGAAAATTGTGTGTGTGTGTGTGTGTGTGTGTGTGTGTCTGTGTGTGTGTCTGTGTGTGTGTGTGTCTCTGTGTGTGTGTGTATGTGTACACGTGAGTGTGTGTCTGTAGCCTTGGTTATCCTGGAACTCATTCTGTTGACCAGGCTGACCTAGATCTCATAGCAATCTGCCTTCCTCTGCCTTTCAAGTGGTGGGATTAAAGGTGTATGCCACACCACCAGTCCCTCCTTCACTTTTAATATTTAAGCTTTTATTAATGCTTGTTTTCAGAATCCTGACAGCTCAGAGTCTGCATTTCATTGCACCACCATCTTTTCCTCTATCATAAAGCTCAGATTTCTGCTTTCTTGGTCATCTTTCATAGATGTGCTTGCTTTGCTGTGTATTTTAAATTCTTGGCAAGGAGCCCAGTTCAGCCCTGCACGGTAGTTTTCAGCAGAGGGTGAGCTTTGCTGCACTTCTCTGCTTTTTTTTCTTTTTCTTTTTTAGTATCTTCATCTTGAGGCTGTGCCAGGTCCTGTTTTAATGCTCATATTGGTCAATTGGCTTCTCCAAGACCCTTATTTTAAGTAGCTTCTCGTAGGATCTTGTTGCAGAAGGAACATCCTTCTAGGCTTCAAGATCCAAGTCTTCCTCCCTTTCTGCTCTTAGAGTAATGATTGAACACAATACTGATTTATATGTTTATCTAGGGGACCTCCCTCTTGCTTCTCTGACCCCTAAATAGATATGAAAAACCTCTCTGTGGGACCTGTTTACATCCATACTTGCAAAAAAGACAGAAAATTTGTTCTTCACCTCTTTCTCACCAGATTTTTTTTTTTTTTAGATTCTGCCCATGATCTGTTTTCTTCACCTTTTTTTTTT
>JADRCD010216938.1:5769-26500 GCA_019843815.1 Montemys delectorum
TTTCTTTCTTTCTTTCTTTCTTTCTTTCTTTCTTTCTTTCTTTCTTTTGTTTGTTTTTCAAGACAGGGTTTCTCTGTGTAGCCCTGGCTGTCCTAGAACTCATTCTGTAGACCAGGCTGGCCTTGAACTCAGAAATCCACCTCTCTCTGCCTCCTAAGCGCTGGAATTAAAGGCGTGTGCCACCATCGCCCGGCAGTTTATTTCTTAATAAACAAACAAACAAATAAGGTCAAGGAGGAGGAAGAGGAGGAAGAGGAGGAAGAGGAGGAAGAAGAGGAGGAGGAGGAAGAAGAGGAGGAGGAAGGAGGAGGAGGAGTACAGCCCAGGTGAAGGATGTAGACTGCAGGTGCTTTCTAGGAAGCACTGCACTCAGCCAGGCAGGAAAAAGACCCTGTGGCTTTATCAAAAGTTTGCAATAGTGAGATCAAGTGGGCAGCTGTGGGCAGTTGTGTGGCACACTGAAGGAAGAAGCATCTTGAAGCTTGATGGGGGTGGGGTCGTGGCTGAGGCGTGCAGATGGGAGTCTTCACCTAGGCCCAAGTTCCTTCTCTGAGAACCTGGAAGTGGCCGTTCCAAGGCCTTCAGAAGGCACCCCACAGTGCCTTCTCCTCAGATGCCTGGCCTAGGAGCTCCAGAAGCCCTTCTAATGCCTGGGGCAGGCAGGCCTCCACAGCTCCTGGGAGAAGTAAAATCCTGACCAGCCTATGGCCAAAGCCCAGTTCTCACGTTCAGGTAAGCGGAAACCTCTGTGAGAGTCTGCACTGTTTATTACACTAGGCTTAGGACACACAGAGGAAGGAGCTCCAGGAAAGCTGCTAGTGCCAGCAGGTGCCCAGAAGGAGGTAGGAGACTTGACACATGGAATAGGCTCTGACTGTTGAGTCTCCGCTCCTACGAGGTCCCCTGCCCTTACTGGGCTGAAACCAGAGGAGCCCACAGATTCTTATCTCAGGAGTTAAGATAAACAGAAGCTCCATGCCTGACCTGTATGCCAGGAACAAGGGTTCCTGGTTCTATAGGAATGTCAGGCATAGCCCCAAGTTCAGTATCTACTAGGGAGGCTGGTGGGCCTGGGAGGGACAGGACTCACCTGCGCTGCAGCTGTGTGGTCACTCACAGGCGCCAGCTGGACATACTGAACCTGAATGTCACTGCCCTGGAGAGGCGACCCATCTACTCCTGTAGCAGCAGGGTCTGAAGAGGCCACGGCTATGAGTTGAGCACCCTGCAGTACCTGGGGTTGGGGACAAAGTCGGGCTGGTCAGTGGTGCTTGGGTCAGCAGACTCCTATCATCTTCTGGTCCAGGAGCAGCAGGAGGCCCCAGGCCCGCAGCATAGATTTAAGTGCAATGGAGCCTCACTGCCCACTGCAGAGAGACACCTGCTTACATGAGTGTTGAGTCTTCGACTATGAAATCTGCCACATTCACACTTAGCCTTGCAGAAACACCCTTGTTACACACAGACATTAGTCTTTTAAAGCCCATGTAAAATCAAGTAAGCTAGAACTTGAAGATCACACAGGCACACTGAAGACAGCAGGAGAGCTTAACAAAACCCTGGACAGAGCCCATGTGGAGCCGATAACTTTAGATAGAGAAACAGAAGGAGAGGGAGGCTGCAGAGAGAGAGCTCAGTGGCTACACTGCGTGTGCATGAGGACTTGAGTGTGGAGCTTCAGCATCCACATACAAATCAGGAGCAGCTGTGTATGCCTGAAACCCTAAACAGGAAGACTGCTGGGGCTAGCTCACCAGCTAGACTAGCCAAGATAATGAGCTCAGTGAGAAACCTTGTCTCAGGGAAAATAAGGTAAAGACAGATGTGGAGACCATCCACCTCTGCGTGCATGCACGCGCGCGCACATACACACACACACACACACACACACACACACACACAAAGAAAAAAAGAAGGGAAGAGCTATTGTGGCGGGGAGAGTGGTGGTTGAACAGGCTCCGAGGGGAGGGTGTGAGCAGAGACACCAGGAGCAAGTCACTACAAAACAGACCCTTCAGTCCTTTTTAGCTGCATCCTTCCATCATCCTTATCCTGCCTAACCAGTGATCCTGCCTCAGAATGGACCTGGAGGAGGGGGAATGAACTTGGGGTGACTCCAGTCCTGGATATCCTTACCACTGATTCGCTTCCCACAAACTCCACCTGGTGCTCACACAGCTGGGCAGGGGGTTTGAGGCAGGCAATACAGAGCCTCCATTTGCTCATTCATAGTTGCCAGGAACCATGGGCCCTGCATCAACATTGTGTACTACCCTAGGCGGGAAGGCCAGGAGTCCCAGGCATGCAATGCCAACAATGGACAGAACTGTCTGTATTGGGGGCACCTTTGGCATGATGGCACACCCACCCTTTAGTATGGAGAAGACCGCATGTGGTTGGTTTCCCACAACTCGAGACAGAAGCACAAACTTACCCAGTCAACTTCTAAGAAGAGCTGTACTTGTAAATAGTGCTAGCTTGACTGTCAGATGACATGTGCCTTTTTAAAGAACACACTGCAAGCAAGGACAATGTCTTTTATGCTAATGAGGGTATGCCAAACCAAAATACACTCAGGTTCACAGGTAGTGGGAAAATAATGTTTTAATGACTGAAAAGCCCTTTTTAATATTTTTGAATAACTAAAAAAAAGTGAAACAACTATTTGAGGGAAATGACTGCCAACAGACTGAACACCTGTCCCCTTGGAAACTCATGCTGGGCTCCATGGGGTGAGCTCAGATGAGCCACAGTGACAGAATCAGGATGTGGGTCTTTCCTAAGGAGAATTCCTAGCATTCCTTTGGGAAGTGGTCTGGGGAGTGCAGTGGCCTCTGGGTTAATCTCACTTCCAGTGTGATTCTGCTCACCTATGGAAGCCCTGACAGACTCTGCTTAGGGAGGAGCCAAGAGACAACAGCAACAGTGACAGCCTGTCCCTGCATATATCCAGGCCTCCAGACACACCTCTCTGAATCTGCTTATTGCTGCCCTTCTGTATGTCAACATCTGAGGACAGGAGGGCAGTTTCCTTGGCCTCACAGGAACCATACATCTGGTCAGCCACTCCATGGGCCATGGTGACAGGCAATGGGCTGTGCAAAAACAGGGGAGCTGGTCCTTAGCCCTCTCTAGGTGCTTAAATTCAGGTTAATTAAAAGGAAAGAGGGTGTACAAACATACATCTGGGTTCTGGTTTCCAGGCAAGCTCAGAACTCCACATAAACACTTGCCTGGTACTTCTACTCCCTATCCCTCAGCATTTCCCTAGTCCACACTCACTCTGGCACAGCTGCTGCACAATGCTGCTGACCACTCTCTCCCTCTTCAGAGCAAAGCTGGGCAACAGATGCTAAGTTGCCCAACAGCTGGCTGACAGTAAAGACTCCTTGTTTTAGATAAAGCAAGGCCCCTTCTAGGGGGAAAGCCTGAATAGAGTAAAATGATCCAGTCTTATAAGTCACTGATAGAAGCCTCTGGATTTCTCCTTCACGCTGACTTGTAGGCAAGTTCATTGTTTGTGCTCAGAACTACATTTCTCCAGGCATGGTGCTTTGCTTCATCTGACCAAGCAGTTCAACTTGAAACAAAACCAAGAATTTTATATTTAGGAAAAAGCAAACAGAGCTCCTGTTTGGGGACAGCCCTTGGTGGCAGACTTGGTTAGAGCCTTGGCTCTTCCAGACTCTCCCACTATGTAAGCTGGCCTTGACCTTTCATGGGTAGCCAGGGTAGCTTGGGGTCTCTCTTCCTCTGCATTTACTCACCCAGAATACCTCCTGCTCTCCCTACTCAGCAGCTCTTGTGGATCTCAGTGGGTCCCACATGCTCCTGGGCCAACCCTGCAGGCTACTGAAGCCATGCTCTATGGACAAATGAACATTTCCCACCTAGCATCTGAGTCACAGGAACTTCCTGGTCTCACTGCAAGAACATGAGGTCAAACAGACAGGACAGTACTCTTTGGAGGATCTATGGCCCACTTGTACCTGGCTGTCTATCCTGACCTACCCTGGGCCATCTACCAGGGTAAACCAAGGAAAGGCAAAGGGGGACTCTCCACGTGTTCCTTGAATAGCAGAAGCAGCAGGCTTCAGAAGGAAGGAAAGGATACAAACACCAGAATTGCTGCAATAGCAGGATGGTCCTGTCTCTAAGAATGAAAGGCTCCGTGGGATGAGGGCTCCAAGCTCGGCAGATGGGCCTGACTTAACAGCCATTCATCGAACCGTATGTCTCCATATGCCATCAGTTGTTTTGCATGCCTATACACATGTCTTGAGACACATGTGGTCATAGATGTGCACATGCACACATCTGCGTGTAAGGTACATGCCTGTTCACAGACACCTTATCAGCTATGCTAAACCCCTAACATGCACCTCTACCATGATGTCTCTGGCTGCCAAAGCAAGCTCTTAGCCTCAGACCTCTGTAGGTATTCAGTGTGGACAGTGGCAGTTATTGTGGCAGCCTTTGTAAGCCTGAGCTTAGTGTGTGGCAGAGGCTCTGTAAGGGCCAGCTACCTATGGCAAGCAGGTTCTGCCTGCTGTCCAGAGCTTTGACCTGACCCTTCTTTCATGGTCCCTGGAAAATACTGGTCAGGCCACCCACATCTCCCGACAAGAAACACTTACAAACCTGGATCATTTCATTTCCAGCAGGCAGATCAAGTGTGTCTCCTCCCAGAGGCCAAAGCTGGGAGGGATTAGCCTGGGCCACTGAGTCACCGCTGACAGGAATGGGATTCTGGCACAGGCCCCACGACTGGAAGAGATCAGAATGGGGGCTATAGGCTCGGCAGGGACTTGTCAAGCCACAGATCCCACCTTGTGGGGAAGAGGTGGGAATAAGGAGAGGTGCTGACACACTGTGGCTGCCTGGTTTGCTATCTCCTGGTAACTCAGAAGCCAGGCCACATTTGGAAACCCCAAGTTAGGAGTTGTAACATAACCAGTTCCCCAATCATGTTACATTTTTGCAGATTCCTCCATAATGAATTTAAGGTAACTGCAGTTGCATTTAAGGAAACTTTTGCAATCATAAAACCAGTTTCCCAGAAAGCTCTGCCTGTGTCGATTGCAGCAAACAAGACCCTCCCTGCTCAGCACCCAACAGTGCTATCCTGCCAGCATTGCCAATAAATGAATGTTTCTATGTGAAACATGAAGCTGCTCAAATGTGAAGTGTTATACTGTAGGAAAACCTGAATTTACGATATTAAGACAAAGGTATAACTTGACCAACCAATCGATGAATGGAAGCAAGATTCACATCTGGGAAAAGCTTAGAAAGTCATGGCTTTCAAAGACTAGAGCTACCAGGCCTGGCTTACAAACTGTCTCCCAGCGAGGAGGCTGTGGGACCTGGACCCTGGCTATGGGATCTGACCACATTCGTTTCAACTGTAGAGAGGAGCTGGTGAGCCGTCACCTTGGCTGGCTACTGTGACGAGGAGACCAAGATATATGTCAGGGTGCTGTTATCATACTCAGTAGAAGGGCGCTTGCCAGGAAGGCCTGGCCACCCCTAAACTGTCCAATTCTGGCCATGCTTCTTGGGTCTGCCCCTGCGGGTCTCTGGTCCACACTCAGGAGTTGTCATGCTAATGACCATTCCTCCTCCAGCAACAGGAGCAGACAAACACCTGTTCTGCTGTGTGGGCCATTCCAGCACCAGAAGAAAGTTCCAAGGAGTTTCCAGGCAGTTAACAAAACAAGCACCTTTTAGCCAAGCATGCTGGCTAATCATCCTAGCATTTGATAGAGAGAAGAGTTAAAAGCCAGCCTTGGCTACTTAAGTGAATTGGAGGCCAACCAGAGCTACATGAGACCACAACAAGCTAAGTAAGGTTTCACTAGAAATGCTATTCTCAGGGAAAAGCTATGACAGCCACAAAGAGAACAGTATAGGAAGAGCCAGCTGGGTAGACAGGGCCTGTCCATCCTGAGAGCTTCTCTGAAACACTGCAGCCTAAGATGGCAGGGAGGGCAGGAAAGAGGACATCTGGCATTTATCCACACAGCCCACAAACAAGGCTAAGGAGATCCCAGCAACACTGGACCACTTGCTCTGTGACTGACAGTTACAGTGGAACCCAACAGGTATGTGTTACAAATGTTAGATGTGTGGTGTACCACAATAAGCACAGGAAGGCCTGCTGCACGATCTGTCTCTGGAACCACATTCCAGTCTCTGGCATATCCTAGAGTGCTTCAAGAGCATTGTACAGGTTGAGGTTTGACCTTAATGTTAAATTGGTGATGAATTAAAAACCCAAGTCAGATCCCAGTTACAGGACAGTAAAGATGAGCTTGGGTTGGGTGACCAGGGTACAAAGCAAGTAGTCAGTCTTCTTGCTGCAGGAAGAAGCCTGGCAGATATAAACCTTCAGCTACAGAAGAATGCAGCGATGTAAGAAGCCACCATGGCATGGCACACGGGGCAAGTCTGCACTTATCTCCCAATAATGAACTTTCAGTTCCTTCACCCTTCCTCATCACTTTGCATCTGAACAGAGCCCTGATCTGCACGCTCTCCAAACAGGCTCTGGGATGGAGAAATGTCTGACTGCAGTGACATGAGAGCTGGCGCCCAGGCCAACAGCCAGGCCCTTCATCTCCAGGCAGCCAATGCCTGCTAGCCTGCAGCTGACCTCAGGCCTTCCCTTGGGACAGCACAGACTGACACACCATAGAGGAGGACAAGGAGCAGACACTGCTCCATTCCCAGCTTCACTGGTAGCAGCTCCCTTAACACATTCTGAAGCAGTGCCAATTATTTTCAGACGTAAGAAAGAGCAGCAGCGGGTAGGAATCGGAAGCAGCATACTGAGAGAACCAGGAGGACTGTGCTTTGGGCACATACCATCTGCTTTTCCTCCATCCACTGCCAACTCTGCAGCTCTACTTAAAACCCAACTGAGATAATGCAAAACTGATGCTAACCCTAAAATCAATGCAAGAAGCCCAAGGACCTTTAAGCAGTATCTGCACATGAAACTCCAAGTCCCACCAAGAGTCTACTAGGGGCAAAACCAAAATAAGAGAAAGGAAGCCTTTGTGCCAGGAGTAGACACACTTCCCGGTGGAGGTTAGTGTGGCCAGAAGAAGGCCTGGACCACCGCTGCGGGGGAGGGGAAGGCCCAAGAAGCTTCAATTTGTTCCTTACTGACTTGATCCATACCAACAAGGACCTTTTTTGCAACCCATGTGCTAGCTCAGGTGGTAGTTTTCTCCAGAAAGAAGCAGTGGGGTGCCAGAAGGGCAGCTCTCCAGTAATATCTCCAAGCACTGACCTGCCCAGACAGAGACTATCCACAAACTTTTCACATATACACACATTCCTATGGCAAAAGAGTAATTGATTGTGTTTGTGTATGTGTGTGTATGCGTGTGTGTATGCGTGTGTGTATGCGTGTGTGTGTGTGTGTGTGTGTGTGTGTGAACATGTGTGTGTACCAGCCAAAGATCAATGTAAATTGCTCTCTACATTCTATGTTGAGATGAGGTCTCTCACTGAAAATGGAAAATGGAAATTGCTAATCTGGCAAGCCCAGCTGTCCTGTAGATTCTAGAAAATCTCTTATACCCACCTCTTCAGGGCTAGAATTACAGATGTACACAGTCACACCAGGCTTTTTTATGTGGGTGTTGGGATTGGAATCCAGGTCCTCATGCTTGTGTGGCAAGCACTTTACCAAGTGAGCCATATCCCCAGCTACTAATTTTTTGGGACTCTGTCCTAGTTAGGGTGACTATTGCTGAGATAAAACACCACAACCAAAAATAAGTTGGGGAAGAGAGGATGTACCTGGTTTACATTGCCACAATGTATACCAGTGAAGAAAGTCAAGACAGGAACTCAAGCAGGGAAGGAACCTGGAGGCAGAAGCTGATGCAGAGGCCATGGAAGGGTGCTGCTTACTGGCTTGCTTCCTCTGGCTTGCTCAGCTTGCTTTCTTATAGAACCCAAGAGCACCAGCTCAAGCGCAGCAGCCCCCACAAAGTGCTGAGCCCTCCCACATCAACCACTAATTAAGAAAATGCCCTATTGGCTTTTCTACAGGCCAGATCTTACAGGCCTTTTCCTAATTAAGGTTCCCTCCTCTCTGATGACTCTAGCTGTGTCAAGCTGACATAAAGCTAGCTCAGTTTTGCTCTGTAGCCATGCCTGGCCTCCAGAGGTGGACGAGCAGCTGTCCACTGTGGCCTCTTAAGAGTGAGTGCTCTCACTCTTGCTCAGCTCCGTCATCTTTAAACCCTCTAAGGTGTGTGTGTATGTGTTATGCACTACTATAGTCATGTGTATGCATGGGAAAGGGGTTATGGCACACACATGTAGAGGCCAGAGAGAAATATCAGATATCTCCCTCCATTGCTTTCTGTCTCACTCCACCAAGATAGGGCTCCTCGCTAGATATAAAGCCCCGTGCTCTCCTCCCTGGATCTACCTGTGCCCGCCTCCAACACTGGGGCTCCTAGCAAACATGGCTGTGCCCAGCATTTACATGGCACTGGGGATTCAGACTCAGGTTCTCATGACCTTGGGATGGAAGGGGTAGGCAACCATTCGACAGATAGCCCCTGGTTGCAGTGATTCCTCCTACACCTCACCCCCAGAGCCCTAGGAAGATGTGGTCTTGCACACTGAGCCAGGAGAGGACCTGGGCTATGGAACAACATGTGGTGCAGCAGCCACATGCAAGCTGCCTGAGAGAAGCTCCCAAGCTGAAGCCTAGTCACACCTCTAATATAGAGTTGTTCATAACAAGAGAGAGGGCTTCCAACATAGGTGGGCTTTGCCACTAAACTGGGAGTGGGCAGCGGGGCCCTTAAGATATAGGAAGCCAGACATAATACCAATGGTGATGTGGGGTGGGTGTAGGGGTGGTCCTGGTCCTGTGGGTTGGACTGTATCTCTTCAAGTTTGATGAACCTCCATGTCTTAGTATGACCTCACTTAGAAATAGGGCACCTAAAGAATAAGGACAGGCCCTAATCTAAGGACAAGTGTCTTTCTAAAAATAGAGACATCTAAACACAGGGCACAATTCTAGAAAGCTGTGAAACAAAAGAAGCTATCTAGGAAGAAGTGACCATAAGCCAAGGAATACCAAGGACCTAGTACAATAAGCAGAAAGCCCTTCCAGAGCCTCAAGAAATAAGGAAGGCAACACCGCCTCCTCCGCACACTTCTGTACAGGCAACCTGGCTTCTACTGAATGCCTCAATAGAGACGGATGGGCCCCCTCTGCAGCCTCTACAAGTGCCCTGGACTCCTCTGCATGCTCTGTACTGGTGGCCTCACCTCCTGTGAACATCTCTGACCTTCAGGATGCTGGCTGAGACATTTATTTCATTCTAAGATCCAAGTAGGAACCAGGGGCTTGGGGGTCCAAATATCAAAACACAAACAAGCCTTTCACTTGAGGCTACCAACTGGACCCACAGGCTGATAAGAACTTCTCAGAATACCCTGAGGCCTCTCTCTAAAGGCTTCTGTCCTCTCCGGCAGCTGCTTTGTGACAGCTCAATGCCCTTCAAAGGAGCTACTAATGGTCTCCTCTAACTGTTTCCCTGGGTCCTCTCCACATTTTCCACATTCTCTAGGGTTCCTTCCTAACAGGGTTGGCAAAGATAAATGCTGGATCCCTGCTGGGTGTCAGTGGGAGTCTGTAGCATCTTAATGTAAAGAAGTTTCCAGAATGCAAAAAAATACACAAAACAGTGACTTTAAAAGCCATATTCTGCCGGGTGGTGGTGGCACACGCCTTTAATCCCAGCACTTGGGAGGCAGAGGCAGGTGGATTTCTGAGTTCGAGGCCAGCCTGGTCTACAGAGTGAGTTCCAGGACAGCCAGGGTTACACAGAGAAACCCTGTCTCGAAAAACGGGAAAAAAAAAAAAAAAAAGCCATATTCCACTCTGAACCGGGCAGAACAGGCCTATCTGATAGCCTGAAGAGGCATAGAGGAAGAGCATCACATAGCCATCCATAAAGAAAAAGCCCTCCCACGTACATTAGGGCATGGCCCACTTGTAGCGGAGTGCTGCCAGGCCCACCATCTTCCACCTAAGCTTCCTGAAGTCCAGGCATTTCTCAGAGCTCCAGGCTCCCGCTAGCAAGGAGTATAGCACTCAGACCTGAGAGCCTAGCTCTGACCCCAGAACTCAGAGAGTAAAGTGTGATGGGAACTCCCCAGGAAACATCCCAGACTCTCCCCCCAACTGCAGAGACCCCCAGACTTGAAATGGGAAACAGCAACCAGTCCCCACTGAAGCACAGTGGCTGACGTCAGAGCCACTGGGAAAACAAACAGCTTCCTTAGCATGACATGACAGTTGCTCTTTATGGCAAGTCTTGTGACTTGTCATAAGCAAGAGGCCACTTTTACTCAACTAAGACCAAGAGTCCAAAACACTAGCACATGGATTGTTTTGGGAGTAGCCGCAGCAGTACTGATGGCTCCAAACTCCCCGAAAGGAAAGGGGCTGAACCTGTACCCAGTGCTATCAATAGTATCGTGGGTAACAATTTGAAAGTGCACTGGAAGCTGACCAGGAGAGATAGGGAAGCTGGGAAGGGGAGTGGGGTGGCACCCAGGTTTAATCCCAGCCCTTGGAAGGCAAGTGCATGGAGAATTCTGAGTTTGAGGCCAGCCTAGTCTACAGAGCAAATTCCAAGACAGAGAAACCCTGTCTAGAAAAAAACAAACAATAGTATTGGAAAATGGAAAATGATAAAAATCAATCAAAACCGATCCTGAGATTTCAAGGTCTGCTCCACCACGGCTGTCTGGAGTCCCTGAAGAGAATGGGTTGAGGGATATAAGAGGGAACCCGGGGCAGCAGCAGAACACCCTGAGCTAGCTTCAGGTGTTGTGAGTCCACCTTACCTTAAACAACTAACACAGCCCTTGCAAAGTGCCCTCGCTCCAGTGACCAGGCTGAAACAGCAAACATGCTCGCACACTCCTCAAAGTTTTCTTTTTAAAAACACCACAACATACTTCCAAGCCACAGACTGTGTCCAGATTCTCACAGACTCTTCTATCCTAAGCTGTGGGACACAGTACCAAGAAAGTCACCAGGGACAAAACAAGACACCAAAGTAGTGTGCAAGTCTCTCACTGCTCTAAACACTGCCCAGGTATACAACAGAACAACAGGCCTGTCTTTGGTACACTTGGCAAAAGTCGGTCCAATTCCCACAACAAGTCTCTGGAGGCATCCAGCTGCTCCTCATCCTCTCAGGGCTTGGCTGCTCCAGAGGACAGAGGACCGTGGAGATGGCTGTCCAAGATACCTGAAGCTCGCTCAACCAGAGGCAGGCAGTTCAGAGAGAGTTACAACTTTGAAGATCACCAGGAATGGAACCACTTGGAATATTCTTGTCTACTTGTATTAGAGAAGTCCACGCCACCACACCTAGCGCACACAGGTTTATACTTATAGAGTTCATTTTTGATTTTTTAAAACATTATGTGTAGGCCTGTGTATATGTATGTGGGTCTATGCAAATGAGTGCAGGTGTCCAGAGGCCAGAAGTGGCTGTCAGATTCCCTGGTGGTATATTTGCAGGCAACTGTGAACCACCTGACATGGAACCTGGGTTCTGAACCCAAGTTCTCTGCAAAGCAACAAGTGCTCTTGGTTACTGAATCACTTCTCCAGCCCCAGAAATTTTTAAATGGGTTTCAAATAAAATTCAAGAAGAATTATCTTCTGACTACATTCTATCTTCTCTACATTCTATCAAAATGTAGAGAAATATATATTGTTATTTATAGCACAAATACCATTTGTGTGAAAACCTGGACTATAGACTAACAGGCTAAGTAAGCTGACAACAATAGTCATCTCTCACAACATGGTTCACAATAAATGGGATGTATCATAACCAGTGTTCAGGAGTTAATGGGGTGGGGCAGAAAAGGAAACACTACTATAGCCATAGTGAGGTCCAGGCTGCCTGGAGGAGCTATTCTGACTGCACATGTTTATAACAGAAAGACCCTGGAGTCATGTGTGAAATCACTCTCACTGAGGCTGAAGCACATCACCTCTCCAGACACGCCACCATTAACTACTGAAGCAGCTGGCACAGGCACCACTGTCCATGCAACAACCCACAGGGAAGAAGCTTAAGAGACAGCAATGGCTCACATCAAAGCTCAGATCTGTGGGCAAAGTGACTATCCAAGATCAAGGCCAGCCCCCAGGGCCCTTCTGAAGGTAGCTACTAGTTTACTGGCCTCAAGAAGTCCCCATGACTGTTTAACATATTCAGTGCACCCAAGAAAACTCCATCCTCCACACTGCAACCTTCAATCTGATGGCTCTCAACATTTAAGGACTTTTATTTTCGGAGTCTTCTGATGACCCACACAAACTAAAGACTCCACTGTACTGACTGTAAGGACTGAAATCCCTCCGACCTGACAAGAAGTTAGTACTGCATCAACATGCTCGTCCCACGCTCGTCTCGCCCCATTCTGGAGCCCTGCCCTGTCAGATCCGCTTGCAAGGGGTTCTAGATTCTCTGACTCTGCTTTGACTTCCCTTCCAAGTTTCACCCAAACAATTTCACCAGACCACAACAACCCTACTTAGACCACTCCCTGACCATGCTCACAGCTAGAAGACAGGAACAGGGCAGCAGCAGTGTGTCACCCACCTCCAGTGGTTCTATGGCTTCACCTGAGAAGAAAGACATCACCAGTTCCAATCAGCTTAAATAATCTGCCAAGCTTCCAGAGCTGACTCTCAACGAGAACCATCAGAAACAAAGCCACAGTGCAATGAACACCTGGAAGCCCAGGCTCAGCCTCATCCCTCACTTCCCCACAGCTACAGCCAGGACTGCAGATCAAATCCAACTCTAACGGAAGGTCACATAAAGGATAGGAAGCTATCACAAGAAGACACACTGGCCAGAAGACAAGGGAGACAACAGACTATATGTACTGTTGCTGCAGCCTGAGGTTGAACTCAGAGTGCACTAAAGAGGAGCCCGAGATCAAGTCTGATGTGGAACCTACACTTACAAACCAAGATAAAGCACAATTTTGAGAACCCAGACAAAGAGTCTCTAAGTCATGTTTTAAAAGATTCTGCTAAAAATCTTTGAATTAAAAAAAATCTAAAAGATTCTGCTAGCTGGGCGGTGGTGGCGCACACCTTTAGTCCCTGCACTTGGGAGGCAGAGGCAGGCGGATTTCCGAGTTCAAGGCCAGCCTGGTCTACAGAGTGAGTTCCAGGACAGCAGGGCTACACAGAGAAACCCTGTCTCGAAAAACCAAAAATAAAAAATAAAAAATAAAAAGATTCTGCTATCCAGGGAATCCCCTGCCTCCTCCCTCTACTGACCTGCGTGCTGAGTGCTGAGTGCTGTGTACAGAGTCCAGAGATACTGAGTGCTGAGTGCTGTGTACAGAGTCCAGAGATACTGAGTGCTGAATGCTGTGTACAGAGTCCAGAGATACTGAGTGCTGAATGCTGTGTACAGAGTCCAGAGATACTGAGTACTGGCCATTGCAGAAAAGGCCTGGAAAACTAAAGTGGGAAGACAACTGGCAGACAGCAGTGACCTCTAGAGCTAGAATGGCCAAAAGCAAGCAGAGCCCCTCTAGAGCTGGCTAATGCAAACAGAGGAGCAGACGTGGACAGCACACAGCCTACCCACTCCCACACCCCTCATTGAGGAGAGCCACTAAAACTGCAAATGTTCCCACTCCCCACTGGCTCTCCTAACCACACTTGTCCCCAGCGGCTGTCTACACTGGGAGTAGTCGTGCACCTGGCAGGCCACATTCAGACGGCTCTAATCTCATTAACCCTGAATCTCTGTGCCCAAGTCCTCCTGGGACAGACAGCCTCCCTGTGGGGACACAGCTGTCCCTGTCACCCTGCTGCAGCCTTAATGCAGCAAGCCCCACCACCTCCCACACAGGTGTCTGCCCAAGCTTTTACAACTAAGGACAGTGCCCTAGCCAGCACCTCCCACCAATCTACAGCCAGCGCCCGGACTCAGTCTTGTGGAAGACAGTCCACATCCCCATGAGGATGCTGGAAGACCCGAGACCATCTAGCTAAAGAATCCAAGATCAACAGCACAATCCTCTTGTGGGCCTAGGAAGAGAAAAGGTGACAGGGCCGACTGTCCCCAGCACAGGTCTAGGCTCTTTAGCTCCACTGAGGACATCAAGGTAAATGGAGCATTTGTGCCTTTTGCACCATAAATGAAGCCAGTCTGAGTCAAGTTACTGAACAGACATGAGAACCAGACAGATGACAAAATGAAGGCAGAATCTCCAAAGTGAGAAGTTAAGACAACTGGCTAATAGTCCAACCAGAAAGCAGCTCCTCTTGAACACATGCTGCACATTGCCATCCGAAGGCAAGCTGCCTCTGAGAGAGAAGGGGGCCAGCAGTGAGTGCCCTTTGATGCCGTGACATGGGAAGCAGGGACAGAAAGAAAGTGTGGATGTTGACATGCAGGAAGAATTAGAGATAGACAAGTTACTTCTCAGTGTAAGCAGCATGGCAGCTTCATGTGGGGAGGCTGCTTGGAGCAGAGCTGGCAACAGTCACAGGCTTCTGAGACACTGGAGGCAGGGGCAGAACCGGCAAGCTGAGGCAACGGCTCACCGTCCCTGACTGGATGCCTGTGGCCATGCCATGAGCTGCCATGCCTGGAATTAGACTTGGGATCTCTGCCCTCATGTTAGGTGGCCAGGGCCAAGGAAAAGCCCTGCTGTGTTTATTTGCAATTCCAGGTAGAACCCTATTTGAAACAGCAACAGTGGGGAACTGAAGGGAGGGGCTTTACTTCCTCATCCACGAAAAGGTGCAGCCTTTCTATGGGCAAACACCAACATAACAAACCCAAACCATGTCATTAGAGGCAGAGAGAGGAACCAACTTCACACCTGGCCCCTGCTGTCCCAGCTGACAGCAAGGAACTTCCAAGAGAACCAACTTCTGCTACTTGTTCCTAACTGCTCAAGCTTGGCAGAAATGACTGGGGACCTCTTTACTTCTGACTCTTTCCAAAGTGGGCAGCACGAGGAAGGCACATGGGTCTTCCAGCACAGAGAGTCCTAGTTTTGGAAAACAAGGAGCACAGTCTCCTGCATGGTGAGTGAGCTCTGTGTGTCTCCACAACGAGAGCTACACTACACTAACAGGAGCCTGTCCTGTCTACTCATATCCCAGAACTAAAACCAATCTTCACACAAACCCCTTAAAGGCCACACAGTGCAAACAACCCTCTCCTGCCAGCACCAGCCTCCCTCCCTCCCCAGTAGCATATCCTCCTGGGGACCACAGCCTGGGCACATCCTCCTGGGGACCACAGCCTGGGCACATCCTCCTGAGGACCACAGCCTGGGCACATCCTCCTGGGGACCACAGCCTGGGCACATCCTCCTGGGGACCCACAGCCTGGGTACATCCTCCTGGGGACCTACAGCCTGGGCACATCCTCCTGGGGACCCACAGCCTGAGCACATCCTCCTGGGAACCACAGCCTGGGCACATCCTCCTGGGGACCCACAGTCTAGGGACATCCTTCTGGGGACCCACAGCTTGGGCACTTTAGTAAGCACACAAGTCCTCTAGGTACATATATTAGAGACCTGTTCTCCCAAGTGTTTAAGTTTAACAGCAATAATCAAGACCCAAGCCTACCTTGTCCATCAGATTTTCGTGGAACGTTGCAGAAAATAATGAACTAGGGGGAGTTTCTTCTCCAGTGCAAAACTAATGTGAGAGCCCAGGAAGTCCAAGTGCAGAACCGAGCCCACCTGTACACAACCTGGACAGCTCAGCTCAGCTCCCTCATGCTGGAGGCACCCGCACCCCCACCCCCACCCCGACAGCAGTGTCCTGCTGAGAAGTATAGACTGTGTGCAGGCCTCAATGAGAAAGAATGGGTGGGGAAGGGTGAGCACTTACCTGGCCATCCTGACCCACATGATGGATCTGCAGATTGCCCTGCACAGTGCAAAGAGGAAACAATGAGAACTTCCCTACACGATTCAGAAATAACCAGGAAACCACTAAGTACAAAAATTCAACCCCTTTTAGTAATAAAACCCACAAAACCAAAACATGTATTATAAGCTCAATCTCTAGCTTTTTCTCTTATATTAAAAGCATAAAACATTAGACCCACTCCCTCAACTCTGATCCACGAATGAGGATGCCTTTTTTTTTCTTTTTCTTTTAAACAACTGTAGATTCACAAGGTGTGTGCACAGTAGCCCAGTATGGCCCACAGCAGAGCTGTGCCCCCATGGCAAGAATATACTATCAGAGCACTGTCTGCTTGAGTCATAATAGGTAGGGAGCTACTCCCACTGCTGGAACCAAAGGATCCCTCTGAGTCTGCAGTGCCTCTTCACAGATCTCATTTCACACCATCATCAACCATAAAGGACACCAGAAAAGCATCCCAGTCACCCTCCTGTACCAGGCAGAGTCTCTCCTAGAAAGCTTCCCAGGCGCTGCCAGAATGGCATTGGTTCCGCACACTGAGTGCATGACTGTATGGCCCTGTGACCTTGACAGGACACCTGACTCACCTCACTGTCCTGTGTGATCTGCACCTGCTCCCCTTGAGGCACCTGGGCAATATGGAGGTGGCCCTGTGGGATCCACAGCAAGAGAAGACACCAAGAAGCATCAGAGGAAAACAAACCAAAGGAAACAGCAAGTACCCTCTGCCTCCTTCCTGCCTGGCTGCTTTTAGTCCAGGAGAGTGAGCATCTCAGAAACTGCTGGAGAGCAAGGAGCCACACCCTGGGCAGCTGGTGAGAAATGTGCACAGCCTGAGCTCCTGCCACAGCCTTCACAAGTAAATGTTCATCACATGATTTACCAACTAAGAATGGCATGGCAGATGGGAGGAGTTAGGTGTGCACCCCACTGAAGTAGGCAGGTGTTAAACTCACATTTAAACAACTCACGGAGGCCAGGGGAGGGGGGATGGGATAGGGGGTTTCCGAAGGGGAGACCTGGAAAGGGGAAAACATTTGAAATGTAAATAAAGAAAATAGCCAATCAAAGAAAAAACAAGTCATGGAAACAACTAACAAATGTAGCTGCACAGAGCCCGGGGCTCTAACTCCTATCAAAATCCCATCTGGGGCAGGAAAGATGGTTGAGGTTGAGAACACTTGGTCTTGCAGATGACCTTAGTTCAATTCCCAGCACCCATGTTGGGCAGCTCACAATATCCTACATAACTCCAGCTCCAGAGGATCTAAAGCCCTCTTCTGGCCTTGTGAACACATGCATTCACAAGCACAAACTACACACTACTAAAAATAAAAATAAATCTTTTTATTTTTTAAATCCTATCTTGGCCCAAACAGATCTTCCAGCAAACAGCCTAGTACAGGTGTCAGGCTGCTTCTGCTTGACTGTTCACAAAAACCTGCGCCAAAGCGCTCCATCTCAGTGCTTTCTCTCACAGAGCTGCCCCTAGCCAGATGAATACCTGCTGGAGTCTAGTCAGTTACACAATCAACAAGCCCAAGACAGCTACCACTTCCAGTCACTCTGACTCCTTTAAAACAGCCCCACAGCCCAGTGAACCAGAAGCACCAGCGCCCCGTGCCGCCGTCAGAGTCCATGCTCTTCAGCAGTGTCTGAGGTGCATACCTCCTACTGTCTACTCAGAGGGGGCAGAAGACTGCTTAGCCTCTGTGCTGTCTATGACTCAGAACACAGCACCCAAACTTTGGCCTGCCTCTTCACTGTGCAGTGCCTACAGTAGCCCAGTGCACACTGAAGAACTGCTGCACAGGAGCCAAGGCCTTTCCTCAGTCACCTCCCACACTCCCCAGACATGGGAGTAAAAAGGTACGTACTACTTGCACCTGTCCATCCTCTCCAATCTGGTGGATCTGGACTTGCTGTGCGTTGGCCAATGCGTAGTGTAGGGCCTGTGGCTGTGACTGCTGTAGCTCACTGGTGGGTGGAGGGGTTCCCATCATGGTCTCTGTGGAACACAGGAACAAGTGTTAGGATCCTCAGGTCCCATGCACAGAATGAATGACACCTGTCATCTTGGCTCCCTCATGTCTCCCCTCAATTTCTACAGAAGAGGAAAGGCACCTGGCTCCTAGATTCAGGTGAGCATATCTCTGCTCTGCAGAGTTGTCAACTGCAAGTTGGGGAAACTGAGATTTGTGACAGAGTCGAGCATTGTTAAGATTCAATGACACTGTTGTAACAAAGTGTTTCTCCTGCAAACACCTAGACAAACCGCTGAACTACTGCAGAGTTGAGGTCGGTCCACAGAAATGACCCGCAGGGCTCTGCTAGGACCAATCCTGCATGAGAGCTGCATTATATGGCATTTCTCCAACACAAATTTAACTCAGAGATGCATCTGCAACACATTTTATTTCCTATGTTTAATCAAAGTAAGGGGCATTTGGTTTGATATATGATATATTAATTTTAGTTGTAATACTAACTATAATGATCATCCCCCAGTACTGGAGCTTGAGCCTAAGGCCTCTAGCATGCTAGACACATGTTCTGACAAAAAGCACACTTCAGCTTCTAACTGTAATGACATCACAAGCAGAATTTTCTGAAACAAAAAATTAGGGATGGTATTTTTTTTTTTAATTTTCAATGTATATTATGCAATTCTGTGGCAGAGAGTTGTAATAATTGGTCAGAACAAACATGCTGGGCAAACAGTGTAATACCCTGAACGCTGAGAAAGTAATTACCATTTTGTATGGAAGAAGAAATACAAAGGATGTGAAGCTGACTACAAGAACAGCTCTGTGGCCAGGCGGTGGTGGCGCACGCCTTTAATCCCAGGCAGAGGCAGGCGGATTTCTGAGTTCGAGGCCAGCCTGGTCTACAGAGTGAGTTCCAAGACAGCCAGGGCTACACAGAGAAACCCTGTCTCGAAAAACCAAAAAAAAAAAAAAAACAGCTCTGTGTCCTTCCACAGCAGCGTCACAGTGCCTCAGGTGCCCATGGGACTTTAAAACACTGTGACAATTAAAACTGTGGATTCTTAGCCGGGCGGTGGTGGCGCACGCCTTTAATCCTAGCACTTGGGAGGCAGAGGCAGGCGGATTTCTGAGTTCGAGGCCAGCCTGGTCTACAGAGTCAGTTCCAGGACAGCCAGGGCTACACAGAGAAACCCTGTCTCGAAAAACCAAAAAAAAAAAACAAAAAACAAAAAAAAACCTGTGGATTCTCACAGGCACGCACACACACACACACATAGGCAGAAGATGGAAGAGCGGGCCCCTCTGCCATTCTAAACTACTGGTCATTGCACAGATGTCATTCTTACTGTGCAGGACCTTCCCAAAACAGAGGACTAACTAGGAAGCAAATATTCAAATCTATGAGCTAATGGGGGCAGGGGACCATTCTCATTCAGACCACCACTCTAGCCTTGACACAAAACTTATATAAGGGCCAGTGAGATATCTGAATAGGTAAACACACTTGCCTCCAAGCCTGCCAACCTGAGTCTTATGCCCAGAAACCACAGGGAAAAAGGAAAGTCATTTGTAGTATTGTGCGGTGGCTCCTTGTCTCTGCTAACAATTCTCAGGTAGCAAGGCGACCCAGCTGGAATCAATACCAGTTCCAAATTAACAAAATTCTGGCTTAATTACATTTCACCATCACCAAATAGTCTTGAATACCAGAATAGCATTGCTACCACAACGGCAGATGCAGACAGAACAATGATAAAGATCCCAAAAGTCCCTTGGCCTAGTCACCACTCCACTTACTCAGATCCTGCCAAGAATGTGGTATGTTAGGACAGACCACAGAGTTTCTCCACATCAGTTGACAAAGCAGTGCACTTTCACAATACCCATAGCTGCTGAGTGGCAAGGACATCCCCAAGCCCTGGCCCTCTTCTGAAAGCAAGTACCTGCCTGCCTTACCAGCCACGTCCTGGAAACTAGAACTACTAGGCAGCCCTGAGCTAGTCCTAAACACTACACACCCAAAGCCACAGGAAGAGGACTACAATAATCATGCCTCATGTTCCGGAACCCCTTCACCCCTTCAGCAGCACCCTCCTAGCCAATGGTTCTTCTACTCCATGCGAGCCCACACAGTGAGACAGCACATTTCTCGTGTTAACAGTATCCGCTGCCAGGAAGATAGAGACCGCAGGTCAGGAAGAGAAGGACCAGCTGCCTGCAGTGCCTTCTGGGAATGGTGATGCCAAGGTCAGTCCAGTGCACATACTACACCATTTGTCCATTCCCCAACAGTCACCCTGGCAGGGCTGACAGCTGCCAGGGCTTCTCAAACATGCCACCCCTGGGGACTTGCCCAAAAGTTGGGCACTTAATAGACTGCACAGTGGCTAGCCACCTACACAAGAGGCCAGCATTCACAGCATCTTAGAGAAATCGACAATGTTTATAAACAAAGCAGCAAATGGAATAAAAAGTACAATTAGCTACTTTTTAAAAATTAAAAAAGTAAGCAGGCGTGGTGGCGCATGCCTTTAATCCCAGCACTTGTGAGGCAGAGGCAGGTGGATTTCTGAGTTCGAGGCCAGCCTGGTCTACAGAGTGAGTTCCAGGACAGCCTGGGCTACACAGAAAAAACCCAACTAAAAAAAAAAAAAAAAAAAAAAAAAAAAATTAAAAAAGTAAAATAAAAATACTGAAAATTAAAACATAAAATATAAATATCATCACACTAAACTACTGCCAA
>JADRCD010216941.1:0-14646 GCA_019843815.1 Montemys delectorum
ACCTCTCAGAATGTGATTCACACACTGCCTTGCCTGATTCTCCAGAGAGGCCTTTAAGACTCGAGCCCAAGGCCTGTGCATTTGAGTTCTCTGAGGATACTGTCCAGGAGTCAGGATCTTCACAAGTGCCTCTAGGTACTCCCAAACCATCCCTGTGTGTGTCCTGACACTAGCTTTAAGAAGCAACTAATGATAGCAAGTATTAACTTACTCACTTCAAGGATGTACTAGTTTTCAACGTACCTTAAAGTGTTTAAATAAATATGAAAATAACCAGTTTATCTTTAGCAACCCTAAATGTAAAGCATTCCCTGTCTTAACATGAGGGAAATCAAACACTGAAATACATACAACATCCTCGCTCCCTTTAAGCCTAGGGAAGGGGTTACTTACTGTCTTACACACAGAAGAAGAGCAATAGCTAGCAATCTGATAACAAAGGGGGCTTTCAGCAGTGCATCTTGACTAGCCCACCTCTGTGACCAATTCCTGGTTAATTTTGTCTCATGTGGGAATGGCACACTCTGCAAAATGAGAGTCTCAGCATCCTCCCAGAGGAATAGGCTCTCTGACTCAACCACTAATTGCATGTTCAGGACATACTTATTCTTCAGTATAAACTCAAGGAAAGATTAATTTTCTGATAACTTACTTCCTTTTCTTACTTATTTCCATCATACCTCCAAATATACTGTTGCATCAGTTACTATTAGAATTGAGGGAATGGGAGATTAATTCCAAAAAGAAAGCTATGAGCTGAAAAGCTTCTATGGCCAAACAAGCATCTCTTTCTGTCACCAGCCTCTCAGTGTCCGTATTTGGTTTCTTGGGACTTACACAGATAGGAGTTCACTGAAGCTGAGGATCATAACCCCAAGCGTGGAATGGATATGCATGCAGGTCTCCAGGTTTACTCAAGCCTCTCCATTAGGTGAGCTCGGAGAATTTTATCTCCTTGGAAATGCAACATCATGCTTCCCAGTGTACCACCAACAACAACAAAAAAATCAAGTACCACAAGAAAACAAGGTTGGGAGCCTGTGTCGTAGGTCAGCGTGAAAAGGTGCTTGCCACCAAGCCTGACGACCTGGGTTCAGTCCCTGGAATCCATGTGGATTAAGGAGAGAACCAACAGAGAACATGTTGCTCTCTGACCATACATGCTGCTTCGAGTGCTTCGAGTATGTACACACACACACACACACACACACACACACACACACGTTTTTAAAAATCTTTAAGGATAGCAGTTTTGGGTAATCCCAAATCTAAGTCATAATTCAATACTGTCAATGACAGTGTCTTCAACTTGGCAGACCACAAACTGGTATACTTTGAGAAACAATTAAAAATCCCATTCCTCCTCAAAATGAAATGACTTCACTTATCAAACTGGCCAGGATGTTACTAATGTACATAGTCACCACCTGTGTGGGCAAAGAAGTATCAGGCATCATGGGACACTTGTGAAATATAATTTTAAGGAGAGAGTATAAAATCTATAATCATAGAAAGCATTTTGAACCTTAAAATGAAACCGCTTGTTTTAATTCAAATGGCTGTAGTGTGTGTATGTGTGTGTGTGTGTGTGTGTGTGTGTGTGTGTATGTGTGTGTGTGTGAGAGAGAGAGAGAGAGACAGAGACAGAGACAGAGACAGAGAGGCAGAGACAGAGAGACAGAGAGATTCTTCAGTTCTGTCCCTTCCAACATTAAACTTGTGTAGCATAGAGTGTTAACGCATTTTTTGATGAATAAGCCTGTGAATGTAACCAGATGTTTTTGCTTATTCTACCTGTTAAATTCAGCAAACAACACTAATCCAAAGATTTCCCCACCCCACCTTGGTCAGCTCTGTCACAAGAAATCCAATCACCTTCTCTAGGGATGCCTACACTGCGGTGTGAGTACTCCAGTGAGTTCCAGGCTTCTGGGGTGTCATTCCGCCCTAGCCTGGCTACAAACCTAGTGACCAGGCAGTCTGTCTTCCCTAGAAGCCAAACGCCAAAGTTCAACTCTGGAGCCACCGTGCTCGCTCTACAGGAGCGAACCCCCGAATGCGCGGTGCCTCGCCAGGATCCCTCCACCTGTCCGCGGTGCGCGGGACCCGGTGCCCACTCACTTTGCCGCTGTCGCTCACGCCGAGGAGGTGATCGCGAAGCACCTCCATGGGGCAGGTCCAGGTGGAGTGGACGAAAGTCCCTCGGAAGATGAGCGCCAACTGCGGCGTCTGAGCCGCACACATGGCAGCAGCGGGGCAGTGCGAGTTCACTGGCCAAGGAGGGCGCACCGGGAGGGCGCAGAGCGGTCCCTGCGTCTGCGGAGCGGGAGCTGCTGGCTCTTGGGGCTCGTCCTGCCCCCGCTTCCCCAGGCGATCGCCTGCCCCCTGCAGGCCGCGCCCAGGGGCTGGCTCCCTGCCTCCTGGATGCCAATAGGATTTTTCTCCTGCGAGTTGGCTCCAGCTCCCGTGGGGTGTGGTTTTTCCTCCCCACCCCTGCGTTGGTTTTGGATGTGTTAACTCCTTGAGTTATCGAAATCGAGCCACTCTGACTCGCTTTTATGGCACACCTACACTGTCTTCTCTGAGCCTTCTGAAATCCTAGAGCCATTCATGCCCTCAACTTGAGCACCAGAACTCTGAACTTGTACAACCGTGGCAACAGGTGAGAGGTCACTTAGAGCTGTACACCTGTGGCCAGTTTCCTTTTCCGAGTCTGACAGATGTAGACTATGTGTTCCTTCTTTGCTGGATTTCTGCAAGCTTGACTTATATGGAACTTTACAGGGATCTCCACCACCAAGGTTAATCTAGATCTCAAAGTCCTTCTCTTTCACGGAGGTCAATATTTTAGTCCTTTTGCCCATCCACATACAATACCAAGACGAACTTGTCTTGTGTCTGACATAAATAATTTGGTTTATTCAGTTGTACAAGGAGAAAATGAAGTTCCCGGCAGTTGTGAGCTGAAGGGTAGGAACCTAGAAAACCATCTGCAAGCTTCCAGTCTGAGGTCTTCAATTCCTTTCATGAAATCAGAATCTGGGCCAAGTCACTGCAAAACCAGTCCGGGTTCCCTCCCCAGAAAACAGCCTCAGGCTTCTGGAGTTAGGTTCTGCAGGCAGGACTTTCTGATTACCTTCAAAGTGTAGATTCGGGTTGGAGGGATGTTTCAGAAGGTAAGAGCACCGACTGCTCTTCCAAAGGTCCTGAGTTCAAATCCCAGAAACCATGTGGTGGCTCACAACCACCCACAATGAGATCTGACACCCTCTTCTGAAGACAGCTACACTGTACTTATTTATGCAGGTCAGTGGTGGTGCACGTCTTTAATCCCAGCACTTGGGAGGCAGAGGCAGGCAAAAGGCCAGCCTGGTCTACAGAGTGAGTTCCAGGGCAGCCAGAGCTACACAGAGAAACCCTGTCTCAAAAAAAATCAAAGTGTGGATCCCAGGTTTCCTCTGCTGCTCCCCCCAGCAATGTGCTTCCTCTGAATCTAAATGGGGCAGCCTTTCTTCATTGCCTTGCCTTAAGTAGTAACTCCATGCAGTGACTGTCCCTACCCAGAAGTTCCCATTCCAGGAATCCATCCTTCTCCTGCTACTTCACTGGTCATATCCATCCTTAAGTATGTCATCTTCCCATTTGTCTGTTTCCATTTCTTTTTAATGTTCGTATTTTATTTCTTTGACAATTTTTGCAATGCATTTTGATCATATTTACTCACAACCCCACTCTTGCTTCTAATTCCCCTAAGAGGAGCAAGGTGTTTGCTTCAAGATTGTGTCTTCTATATGCAGGAAAACTGCACCATGTGATCTCAACAATATAGTAGCCTTCATGAGACCTGAACACTAACACTAACTGACAGTCAAGCTTGGTAGCAGGAAATCCCACAAGCTCCTCTCTACCTGACGTGCTACAGGCAATTAACGAATGCTGAGAAGGCCAGTCCATCTTCTTCAGGGATGAGCCCTGTAATTAGATAGCTAGTACCAAATGGTCACCTCTGTAAACATATCCTTATGAGCAATACTAAATGGACTTAAGTTACACTTACATTTTTATGTATGCGTACATGTAGCAGATTATGTCTCTATCACCACCCTAGAGAAGAATTTAGAGACGTAGATTGTCAGCAATAACCACCACCCTTAGAAAATATTTGGAAAAATAAAATTGTTAGTGAAGCTAGGTTGAGATGATTTTACTACTGGCTCTGATGTTGAAAAAAAAAAAAAGAAAGAAAGAAAAGAAAAAGAGAGGGAAAAGCCCTTAGGGAACAATATGAAGTTCAGAAACTCACAGTCTTATTAGTTAAGCTAGGGACATTTTAAGGTCAGGGAACAAGAACAATGGCAGCACTGGCTGACCCGACTCTCACAGCAACTGGACTGGTAATGACATATTTCTTTCTTTTTTTTTCTCCTTTTGTTTTTTTCGAGGCAGGGTTTCTCTGGGTAGCCTTGGCTGTCCTGGAACTCACTCTGTAGACCAGGCTGGCCTCGAACTCAGAAATCCGCCTGCCTCTGCCTCCCAAGTGCTGGGATTAAAGGCATGTACCACCACTGCCCGGCTTACTTCTTTCTTTGTAACCTCAAATTGCCAGAAAGAGAAACTGGCTGAGAAAAAAACTATCTTGCTTGCTTATACTTTGCTAATCTGTAACAAGTTGCTTGGTTATGAATGTACATGGGTTTTCTTTACCTATACTATGTAATGTTATTTTTTGTATAAGTATTGGAAAGCACGTTGGTTTTCATAATCATTTATTACAAGAAAACTAAAATGTAATCACATTATAATTGTATACTGCTTGAAAGATTTTGCTGAGATATATAAGCTATGGAAGAAAGAATAAAGTATAGGGGGCTAGAACATTGTCTCTCCCATCCATTAACTATGTGTGTGTGTGCATGCGCATGTGCATGTGTGTATGTATAAAGTTTGTGTGAATGGGGGTTGGAACATTGTTCCTTCCATCTACCAATTGTGTGTATTTAGGCATGTATGCATGGAATACTTGGAACCTGCTTGCTGGAACTTTGCTCCAACCATGCATGTGTGAACATGCATATGTCTATCTATAGGTCTGTATGCATGTATGTATACTTGTATGTTATATACGCATGTATATTTATGTGTATGAAGTTATTGAACTCTGACTTTTGTTTCATCCATTCAGTGTGTGTGTGCGTGTGTGTGTGTGTGTGTGTGTGTACATGTGAATTTTCTCTCTTTCCTTCTCTTTTTTACAGGCCCCAAGGAATTAAAAGAGTTCATAGTTTCTCCACTGGCCACAGAGAGTGCCAGCCTCAGTAAATTATTCTTTGTTCCCTCAGTTAAAAAGTCTGCTGAGCAGCTTCTCTAATCGCTGGCGGCCTTCAGGAGCAGCCCCTGTTGGTATCTGGATTCATCTTCTAAGCACCAACCCCCAAGAGCTGCCTGCCTCAGTTTACCTACCTCACGGATGCCAGAGCCAGCCATCGGCAGATATGCAGGTAAGTATTTAGAATGTAGTTTGAAATTTTACTGGCTTAGTAAAGTGGCAATAGTAGGTTCTCCTCTAGGGTATGTGACCTCCCCATTAATGACTATTTGGCCAGGTCAGATCAAGTTGTAGAAATCTCAACCAGAGATCTTGATCCAACTACAGTCTGGAGAAGACCAACATCCAGGCAGCTAGGAGGAGGGTCTCAATGTGACACATTGTTGGGGATTTGATTTGTGCTTACTCGAGAAATCGCTTGTCCACTGCAGGACCCTGCCAAGAGTTGATTTTTTGACTGGTCAATGAACAGCCAGAGGCCAGTGGCTAGGCAGAGGGGATAGAGGTGGGATTTTTAAGATTCCCTGGCAAGAAATGCAGAGAGAAGAGGGATTCCACCATTAGGAGGGCAAAGGAGACAGAAGGGAAAAGGTGCAGGAAGGAGAGCCCGTGGTCTTGTAAGACTCAGAGAAGTGGCCCAGGGGTCACTTTCCCTATTAGGTCTGGAATAGCAGAGATGAAACATAGATTTAGCAAGTATTTACTCAGAAATATCAGAGGGGAGTGTGTTAGCCACGTGGAGGTTCAAGAGTGGCCCGGCTATTGAGCTAGTCAAGACATTTTAAATATAAAAGTTGCATGTATGTGTCTTTCATTTGTGAATCCAGAGCTCTTAGGCGGGTGCAGAGCCACACTCACCAGGATCACACAGAGCAGTTTCCGAAACAACATATTTCCTCCAACAAGGCCACGCCTACTCCAACAAGGCCACACCTCCTAATAATGTCACTCCCTGGACCAAGCATATTCAAACCACCACAGTAGGCAACACAGTTGGTTGGATAGGACAGATGACTGAGATTTCTTCCTTGGCAACTTGCACAGCACCTTCTGCAACTCTGAGAGCCAGTCCTTAAAGAGGCTTCCAGGTCAATTCCAGCTTGATTCTTCCAACTCCTGTGACTGAATTCTGTGGTGGCATCGGCTACAGGGACTTAACTTCAGCTCTTGGAGGCCACCAATACAGTACAATACAATAGCCTGTATCATTTCTATTTTTATGGAGGCCCCTTAGGCTTCCCTGAACAACAACTTGAAAAGAGATTTTTTTCATGCCTCAATAATTTATTTCCATTTCTACTATCCATATGTATGTGCACTGGTATACATAACAGAAATGCCAGAAGAATAAAGGGACTGTCCAATGCTTGAACAATGACTCGTGTTCCCTGCATATTTATTAAATGGTTATGTGTACTTTTCTTTTCCTGTGAGCAGAATCCAATATAAAGGGTGAGGCTTTATTGCATAATCAGCTGGTTCCTTGGAACTGAAGTTTTTATGACACAATCCTGGCTTATGTATAAATGATTCATTCTTTCCCTACTCAGTCCTTTCACTTCCTCTCCACTAAGGTCTACACTTACCACTTCATCCCAGCTGACACTGAACTTGTCTGGTTTCAACCTTTAACATTTCAAGATTTGAGAAAACATGAAGTTGGCTGCACCATGCCAATGGCTCCAGATTCAGAACCCTCTAGGCTGTGCTCTTCTTCTTCTTCTTCTTCTTCTTCTTCTTCTTCTTCTTCTTCTTCTTCTTCTTCTTCTTCTTCTTCTTTTTAAAGATTTATTTTATTTATTTTATGTGTACACTGTAGCTGTACAGATGGCTGTGAGCCATCATGTGTGTGGCTGCTGTTGAACTCAGGACCTCTGCTGGCCCCGCTTGCTCCAGCGTAATTCACTGTAGCTGTCTTCAGACACACCAGAAGAAGGTGTCCGATCTCATTACGGGTGGTTGTGAGGCACCATGTGGTTGCTGGGAATTGAATTCAGGAGCTTCGGAAGAGCAGTCAGTGCTCTTACCTGCTGAGCCATCTGGCCAGTCCTTTTCTTCTTCTTTTTTCAAGACAGGGTTTTTCTGTATCGCCCTGGCTGTCCTGGAACTCATTCTGTAGACCAGGCTGGCCTCGAACTCAGAAATCCTCCTGCCTCTGCCTCTCAAGTGCTGGGATTAAAAGGCTGCACTCTTTATACCTACTTCTTGGAGACTTCAGCTATATCATCATTACTTTCTCTTGACTCTTCAACCCGGCCATCGTCCTTGAGTTCATTGGAAACATTTCCTTACCTCAAGCTTGTGGAAACACAGACCTCAGCAAGACAGATGCAGAGAAGGTCTGGATTTAGTTTAAAAGTGGGTTAAATGTTTCCAACAAAGGCACTGGTGCCCTAAAACAGATACAGTTGAATCAGTTTTTCAATGAAAGCTTCCTCAGTTCCAACAACTGAGAAGACTAGATTTGTGAATTATCCCATGGCATATACACTGTAGCTGGGCACAGGGACTCAAGCCTGCAATCTTAGCTACTAGGAAGTCAAGACAGGAGGAGGCCTTGAACTCTTAGCTCCAGGCCAAACAAAATACTATGTAACCACACTTGAAACATTATTCAATGTTAACTTTATAAAATGGTGTCTGTGCTATAATTCAAGTCAGAAGAGGCTATGGGGATGTAGAATTATTATCAGAGTAATGGAAATTGCTTTGTTGAGATAATGGAGCTAATATAGAATTTTGGTGATGCTTATTCATACTATTATTATGTGCTTCTAGAATGGATAAACATTAAGTAGCTTTCTGCACAGTAAATCTTAATCAGAGGAATGACATGGGCCTCTGAGTTACACGAGTTAGCATCCTACAAAAAGAGTTAAGTGTTAGCTGCTTTGAGCACAGTGTGGGTCCATTCTATTCACAGGCAACTTGTTGGCACACAGGCTCAGGAGTATAAACCTAATAGCTGGCCCAGAAGTCTTCCTGCTCACTTCTGACTCTCCACCCTCAGACTTGAGGGCTCCCTGCAATTCTGGATCTTATCCTGGTGTCCCTGAACTTAAAAATTCTCCAGAATACTGAGGATTGGAACAAGGAACACACACAAAAAAATTCTACTTGCCTTCAGGATATAGTCTTAGGATGTCCATGGTCTGAGTCTCTGTGCTGGCTGTTTTTATGTTAATTGGACACAGGTTAGAGTCATTTGGGAACCTCAACTGGAGAAAATGGCATTACCAAATTGACCTGTAGGAAGGTCTATTTGACATTTTTTTAAATCATTGATTTATGTGGGAAGGCCCAGCCCACTATGGTCGATACCCAGGGCACTTGGGATGTATAAGAAAAGCAAACTGAGCAAGCCACAGAGAGAAAGCCAGTAAGCCATCTTCCCCCATATCTTCTGCTCCAGTTCCTGCCCTGACTTTCTTTGATAAGGGACTGTGATGTCAAACCATAAACTGAAATAAACCTTTTACTCCCCAAATTGCTTTTTGTCATGGTGTTTTATTACAGCAATGGAAACCTAACTAAGACAGCACCGCATCTCACGTTCTTTCAGAAAACAAAACCTGTGCATTGGCAGGGAACAATCCTGGGTAGCCCCTGGTCCCTTCTTCAGACTCATTCCCTTCCTTCTGCCTCAGGTCATAATCTGCCCTGCTCATATTTACTCTGCTTTTTGCACCCTTTTACCAGCTGGCATCCTGCCTGCGTGCCTCATGACTCCACACCCTTAAAAGCTGCCAGGGACCTATCCACCCCACTCCGCTCACCCAGGGCATCTGCTTATCTCTGTTTTCTCAGATGTTAAGTCTTGCTCTGGGACGCGGTATTTCTTTACTCAATATTCTGAGAAGATTATGTTTTACCAAGGGCCGTATCTCTTCCCTTCCTTCCTTTCCACTGATCTCCTTTAAATAGTGCCTGGTCAATATGAAGTGCTCAGAAGGTTAAGTATGCGGATATTGGATTTATAAAGATGGTTCTATTGTCCATAGTGTGGTGACTAAATGCTAACAGGCAAAGTAGTAAGTTCAGGCCAGTATTGAGCAATTCATCAGGACTACCATTTAAGACACACCTGGACCTCACTTATTCCTTTTTCCCATAATAATAATAGTAATAATAATAATAGTAATAATAATAATAACATTTTCAAACACATAAGAAACTCAAATACTTTACTTCTCAAGATCAAAATTCTTCTTAATTTATTTGGAGCCAGAAGAGTCCCCTCCCCAAATTCTCAAATGCTGCTTGGTTTAAGTGTGTTTGTTCTAAGCCTTTAAACTGTTGAGGCAAAGTACTAGACTGAAGCATAATCAATTGTGACAGCTGGCTGTCCGATATCCCTGAAGCTCCCTCTTGCTAGCTAGTGCCTGATGTTGGCAAAGGGTTGACTTCTACTATCCCCCCTTTGGTCTCACAACAGCTCTGTGAAATAACAAAATTATGTTAAACATTTTACAGAGGAAACTGGAGTTCCCTAGCTAGTTAGCACAGAACAGACCTAGGTCTTGACTCTGATTTTCCTCCCACACAGACTTGCTGTGGTTGGCTGGGGGAATTGCACGTTAGGTTCAGCAGAAGTTCCCTTGGTCACTGTCATGTGTTGTATCATCTCCAGGTTTCACACGGTACCACATTTCTAGCAGTTACTGGTGACACACAGCTAACCAGCTGGAAGAATAGCAATGGGTGACTAGTGAGTCTCGAGGAGAAAAGCCATCCAATCAGCACAGGTCAGTAGCAGGGTCCGGTAAGAATAATTCATGGTTTCCTGAAGCACAGATTGAGCAGGGCAAGTGGGTTAAATGCCAGCTGCTTTTCCTCTCCCATCTAGGAGAGTTGTCACTGCACAGTCAAGTAAATGCCTGCCTATTTTATTTATTCTTTTAGTGTAGCTAAATCTATCAGTTTCCATGGCGCCCTGTGTTCACCATGGAAACTCTGACAAGCTCGTTATGCTTTAACGGGAAAAGAAAAGATACACCAAAAAATTTGAGGTGGGATAAATGGATTCCTTTTAAAACTGTATTCTTCTGAGTGGGAAGCTTTGAGGAGGAGCAAATCATAAATGCTCACGATCTTCCAGTTTTGAAATGGGAGCATGGGTTTACCTATCCATTTTTTTAAAAAGACCCTTGAGCCCTTCCCCCATTACTTTATCTGACAGTAGATATGTCTGTGTCTCACTTGTTTACAGACTGCTAGCAGGAATGTGGTCCAATCTGCACCTTGCTGATTTTTGTGAAACAGTAAAGCAAATACCTAAGCATATTGTCCAGGCAGCCCTTATTGAGCCTCCCTACCCAGGGCAGCATGCTATGGTTACAACCTGTGTGCCTCAGATATTTTCCTGTCTGTGTTGAATGTCCATTAGCCTTCCTTCCTTGTGCCAGCTCCACAAGGAAAATGAATGGCTTCTTACTGTCACCATAGCACAGTATGCCCAGTGAATGGTGTAACCTCGGAAATGTTCACCAAATTCTAAATGACATGAACAGGCACTTAAGACTAGCATTGAAGGGACATATTGACAGAAATGCAGCCATAGACTATATATCTTTTTAATATTTTAAAGAAGTCTGATGTTTTAAGGACCTACTTTGTTACCTCTGTCAAATTGGAGTTTGTTCATTTTTTAAAGAGCTCAGCATAAAAGCACCTACCATTCCATTACCCAGATGCCCCTTCTCCATTTCCACCATCAATGCTCAGTTTTCTTGTGATGAGAAAGCTTAACAGCTTAAGTTAATGGGAGAAAAGGAAAAGCCAGGAAAAAGCCACCTCTAGTTTGGAGACCAATTAAATGTATAGAAATGGCTACATTTTGCCTGAGTTTTAATAACTCCAACAAGGAAATGTTTCTAAAACCAAGGGGGAAAATGACAAATAGTACCATTGCATCCCCATTCCAGCTCAGCCACTGGCCAGTGCTACTTGGAGAAGTCATGGGTGTGCTAGGCAGATGAATTCTGTACCTGCAAGACTGGAAGTCACACACTGCCACTGTCTCCACGTGCTTCTTCCCTTCCAGGGACCCCCATTCCCTTTTTTGTGGCACAGACATTGTACCACAAAAGCACAAGAGCATGTTGTCTAAAAGAGGGTAACATAAAATCAATAAAATAGACATTTAAAACATTGGTTACATAAGTGATTTTTCCCAGTCAGAGCCCTGGCCAGTATAAACTGTCCAGTGTCCTGTTGAGTTCATGCGATCAATTCAGACAATAAGAACAGCCAATATCTTATTTGACTTTCGCAATCCATCACTGGTTGGAAGTTTTTATTAAAGCCATGCGAAATGTTAGAAACGCTCTAGGGAACATCTGAATTTATTGGATAATCCTCTGCAACGTTCTGGACACTAGTTCCATATACTTTGAAGTAGGTTAGGGAAGGCACAAGCATGGTTTCTTACATTTCAGTGGCGGGGGCTGATTGTGGATCTTCCTGCCTTAAAATAGAAGAATGCATATACTGCCAATGTGTCACGCTGACTACTAATAAATAGCTTTAGCATGACCCTAATGACATCAGGTTTAGTTTTGAGACAGCAAAGAGAGGTCTGTTAGACTCAAGCATTGACCAGCTCAGCCACATAGTTCATTCTGTTCAAGGCAACCATCATCCCACAGGAGGAAGATCCTCAGCCAGCTGACAAGCTGTAATGGTCAACATGCCAAGTTGCTTCATATATGCATCTGAACTTCACATTCTTTATATTATTATTATTATTATTATTATTATTATTATTATTATTATTATTATTCCTTAACCTTTTTTTTTACAGTCCAGTCTTTATCACCCTCCCAGTCTGCCCTCCTACAGTTCCTTATCCCATTCCTCCTCCCCCAACTCCAAGAGGATGTCCCCTCCCCTCCATGAGACCTCCCCACTCCCTGGGGCTTTAAGTTTTTCCAAGAGTAGGTACACCTTTTCTCATTAAGGCCAGACCAGGCAGTATATGTGTCGGGGGTCTCATATCAGTGTGTATATGCTGCCTGGTGGTGGCTCAGTGTCTGAGAGATATGGGGTCCAGGTTAGTTGAGAATGCTGGTCTTCCTATGGGATTGCCTTCCTCCTCAGCTTCTTCCAGCTCTTCCCTGATTCTGCCACAGGGGTCGCTAGCTTTTGTCTATTGGTTGCGTGTAAATATCTGCATCAGACTCTTTCAGCTGCTTGTTGGGTCTCTCAGAGGGCAGCCGTGCCAGGCTCCGGTCTGTAAGCACACCATAGCATTAGTAATAGTGTCAGACCTTGGAGCCTCCCCTTCAACTGCACATTCTTAGAAACCACACTGAATTGAACCCCCAGCCTAGCAGAAAGCCAGACACTGCTGTCACAATAGAAACTGTTCGTTCAGTGCCCCCTCTGCATAGGAAGGTAGGAAATGAATAAGGAACACGAAGACAGACCAACAACATGATGCATTGGTTAAAGAAAAGGAAAAGATCTGAGGAATTCTAACAATATTTCTTAATAAAAATAAAATTAAACTTATCCGAATGGCTATAAATGAATGTCAAGATTTCTTTTTTGGGCTATTTCTGTAGGTTTGGTTTTTAGTGTCATTTACAAATGATTCTTCCACATGAAGCTTCAAAGTCATTAATCTAACCTTAATGGAAAGGAGAAAAGATTTCTGAAAGGAAATTTTAGTTGTTGCTTTTTTAAGTTTGGTGTAAGTTTTCAGAAGTGTGAAATGACACATGATAGTAGAAAGGCTCAGTAAATTGCAGGTGAATTAATGGTAGTTTTAGCTACACTGAAACTCCAAAACAAGGGGTTCATTATCTCCTCTGGAATATTTAAATAGCCACAGTGCACATACTACTACAATATGCTAGTGAAGTAGGAATGTGTCATTATGCCTGGGGAATCCTGCAAAACTGAAAGTCTCAGAAAATGAGCCCAAGCTCTGTAGATCACATAAAGATGAGAATCCAATGACTCCATAGCCAGTGCTCCATCCATGCATGCTGGCTGCCCAATGCTGGTGCAGCTCCCATCCATATCTGTAGCTCTCTGCATCTGTCATGGACTCTGCCTGTCTCCTTCTCCCTGTCTCTCTCTGTGTCCTTGTCTCACTCCTTGCCGTTCCTCTCTCATCCCTCTTCCTGTCTATTCACTGCTCTCTTTGCCTCTCTTCTTTCCCTTCATCTCTTCTCATTTCCTCCCCACCATTTTCTGACCTCTTTTTTTCCTCACAGATTCAAAATGGAAGCCTCAGTACCAGACTGTATAGTCTATCCAAGACAAGTAAAGGGAAAAAAATGAAGCAGCTGACTTCTGACAATTCCAAGGTTTTGTGTGTGAGAGAGTATATTGTATATATATATATATATATATATATATATATATATATATACACATACATATACATACATATACATATATATGTATATATATTTGCATATTTGTGAAGGGGTACTTGCTGATGTATATGTGTTCATGTGTGCATATATGTATATATATTTGCATATGTGTGAGGGAGTGCTTGCATATGTGTATGTATATATACATGTATGTGAGTATGTGCGTGTGTTTTTACATGTGGATATTTATTTTAGCCATCACATTACTAACTTCAATCAGACTACATATTCAGTCCAAAAAAATAAAATAAGTCTTTGATCAGCAAGCCAATATGAATAGTGATAGTGTGACCTGATTATAAGTTCCAATTTTCAGTCAAGGTTGGGATACAGGAGCTGAAAGCAAGAAGGGAGTGTTACCCCAGATGTGTTCTGAAGGTGAGTGCAAGATGGGTACCAAAACCAGCAAATGTTTATTAGGGTGTGATGGGGGCAGAGTTCTCTGCTCGTGGTTGTTGGCTTAATGACCTGTGTACAGTATAAATAAAATGAGCATAAATGTTAATAAGGCATGATGGAACACTTAGAGCACAAGAAATAATTATGAGACTTCTTATTTCTCAGGATATCAAAATTTGAGTCTACAATGTGTAATGCACCGTGCTATGTTTTGCATAACAAATAACGACTATGAGCAAGTCCCTGCAGAAGAGTAGAATACTGAATGAAACGACTCCTAAAGGTCATTGAGAGACTTCCTTCAGTGTGTATCTCAGACACAAATGCATGGATTTGGTGGAAAGACTCATCCGCAGTGGCTTAGATGTAGACCCTGACATTTCTGTGTCATAAATACTTTCTGTGAAGAGAAATTTTAATGTGGTTATTTTCTTTTCTATGTTGTGTTTCATTGTTGTTGTTTTTATATTTTATTCAATCTCTGAGACAGACAGACAGACAGACAGACAGACAGACAGACAGACAGACAGACAG
>JADRCD010216941.1:14656-25204 GCA_019843815.1 Montemys delectorum
CAGACAGACAGACAGACAGACAGACAGACAGACAGACAGACAGACAGGTAGGTAATGGATCTTGGTCATACCCTCCACACACCCTTCCTTCAAGTCCCACTAAGATCCCCTTTCACACCTCACTCACAACCTTTTGTCTTCCTTGTTTTGAGTTTTTAACTAATTTGATTCTGTGCAGGTGACCAGGGCTGCTGAGGACTCATATTTGCAACCATGTATCACGTTCAGAGGTCAGCATTTCAGAGCCTTCCTGCCATGCTCTGGTTTTACATTCCTGCGACAATCTGTTCTGTGATGGTCTCGAGCTTTGAGGGAGCAGGTGATGTAGACGACCCATTTGTGGCGAGCATCCTCTAACCCGTGTTTTCTAGGAACAGCACTATTCCCCACTGTGATATATCTATAGAGAAATACTTAATGCCCTAAAACATATGGTATAAAAACGTCAACTTGTCAATTTACAGCTATCATTCATCTTTACAATCTTCATCTCTTTCTCTCATTTTATCCAAACTGCATATAAAACCCAGTAAGTTTGCATTTAACTGAGTAGTTACACCAGATGCCTGATGGGAATGAGCCACATCAAAAACCTCTACTTTCACCATTCCTCACCATTGAATTTTTCCCTGTTAACCATAAGGTAACATGTTTTACAGCAGAACGCTAGGCCATGTGTGGTCCCTAGGACTAGATATGCTTGCATGAAGGTGCACACATATAAAAGCTATATTTGGTCAAATTCCTAGAAGGATAAAACAAGATGCAGTAAAACTTTCTCTGTATAGAGTCTACTTTCCCCCGAGTCAACCAAGTGTGTTCCGTCTATGTCATTGTTGTGGACAATTCCACTTCCTGTCATTTCCCCATCATTTACCTTCTCATGGATTTCATCAGCAAACACTTTTCTGTTTGGTCTGGGCAGTCTGCTAGACTCCGGGAATCAGAAAGATGTGGTTCCCACACTTAAAAGGCCCCCAAGACAATGCTGAAAATGGACAGGCACATGTGGGGCTACAAGGAACTGTGTGCAAGATTTGTCCCTTCCCCTCTGCCCAGCCATCCCTCACTCCCATCCTGGTATCCTCTGTACTTGAATGGCTTTTTCTCCTTTGACAACAGAACTTAATGCAGTGCTTGGCATGCTGTAGATACTCAATAGATTTTAAAAAAAAGACTCACCAAGGACAATGATGAGTCTGTAATGCTTAAAATATAAATATTTAATAAATTTCTTATTGATTGTTTAATCTTAGGAGAGTAGTTGCATAGACAGGGATAGATCTGAAAGAGTGACTTCAATTGAGAGTGCTTCTGCTCCCCAAAGGAATATTGACAGTGTCTAGGAATATTTTTGATTGTCACAAGTGGGAGTTATGATTAGCTTCTGGTGGACAGAGGCCAGACTGCTGCTAAGCATGCTCTGGAGTGAAGAACAGCCCTGTCACAAGCAGTAGTCCATATGTTGATACTGAGGAAGCTTTGTCAAGGGGCTATGGAACTATAGATCCTCAGCTATGGACTACTAATGGTTTAATGATCTTTGAGCTGTGAGAAGGACCATGCCATCTTAGAGAATGATGGAGTTGAAAATGTTCAAATAAAGGACTTTAAAACCAATCCACCATTGTGATTCTTTCTGCCATCATCTTGGAAAATGGCCTGCTATCAGTTTTCCAGGGCCAAGAACTCTGCTCTTCAGCTGATGGCCATCTATCTTGTTAGTTTTAATTTTGCTTTGTGTCCTGTTATTGAGCTAAAAGCTGCATTTCAAAACTGTGTTCCAAATTGTACCAGTTTGAGTGTGAGTGACTTGTGGAAGAGAAGGTGAATTTGAGTGGTTCTGGATGTCATGGTTTAGATATGAAGCACCCAATCTAAATACTCATGCTGAAGACTGGGTCCTCAGCTAGCGAAGCTAATTGATAATGATTGGATCATGAGGAAGTTCAGTGACAGAAGCTAATCCACTGATGTGTTTATAAGTGATTGGGAGTCACTGAGGGCATGTGTTGGAGGAATATTAGTATCTCTCTCTCCCTCTCTCCTTCTTCCCTTCTTCCCTCCATCTCTTCCTCTTTTATCTCCCTTTCTTTTCCCCTCCCCATCCTCTCAATTTCTATGAGGTCAGTAGCTCTGCCCCATACCATCTCTCCTTCATGATGTTTTAAAGCCACATTTCTTGACCTGTGGGCTGCAACCCTTTCAGCAAACCTCTGTCTCCAAAAATATTTACCTTGCAATTCATAACAGTGGCAAATTTACAGTTATGAAGTAGCAACAAAAATAATTTTATGGTTGGTGGCCAACAAAACATGAGGAATTGTACTACAGGGCCTCAGCATTGGGCATGTTGAGAGCCACTGTTGTAGAGAAGTGTGCATGCCTACACTAACACTATAATAGTAATAGGAATGCCTAAAGCTCAGGGAGTTTCCTGAGAGTCTTCAGAATTATACGTTTAGGTCTCACAGTTGCCAAGGGGTCAGGCATAGTACCTTACCTGCCATGGATAAAGGAACTGGAATCAATATTGTCATGTCCAAAGTCACAACATTCCTTCTTTAAGAACTCTGGACTTTTGACCAGTAGTCTAAGGCCATTTTCATTTTCAAAATACTCTTGGCTCTTTCTGTGATCAGTAATTCAGCACCAAAAGACAGCTCTCTGATGGTCCTTAGGCACTAAATAAGAAAAGGGGACAGGGACAGTTAAATCTGTAACCCTAAACCAGACTACTGAACACAGAAAGATGACATGAGCATACTCCTGTGAGGTCACAAATCATCTCAGAATAGGATCATAAGTCTACCTCAGTCCTCACAGCAGGCTCTAGCACACACACCCTGAACCTTGCATAAGTACAACACCACATCCCATGACATGGCTACTTTGGACCCATTTGCAGAGTTACAGCCGTGTTTTATTGGTATGAAATCTCTAGCGTCATTTGTGATGTTAATGGGAAGCCTGTACTTGCTGCTATATCATTTCTTGATTATCCTTCTATTGTAAGTAGAGTGAACATTTATTCTGCTCAGGAAAAGTGAGGATGAAGGACCACCTTGGAGTTTAAAAGCAAATAGTTGGAGAATAATTGTTCTATAACTTGAGATCACTCAGATAGTCTACATACAAGCACAGTCCGATAATCCTAAGAGCAAATTCACACAGATAAGTCCACATCATATCAAATTTGTTCTGCTGATCTTTGGAATGGGAATGTATGAAATGGCATAGTTGATATGCAGGAACCTGTAAATCAATATGCAATAGAGAGTGAGCCAGGAGCAGGGAGCTCGCTGATTGCTTCGTAAGCAAAATCTGCTTCTCGTTATCAGAGAGCCATAGTTCTCCTGAAAAATGGTGATCAGCATGAGACACTCATTTGCCCCCTTTCTGGCCCTTGCTAGGGTTTGTTCTTGCAGATGATTGGAATGCCTGGTCAGGTGCAGACATCACTCTGCATTACCAGGACTCAAAAGTGAAACCAAATCCGGGCACCTCAGTTAGGTACAGGGATCGTTCATAATGGAGTTAGGATTGTGAAAGATGCGGCAACCAAGAACTGTTAGTACCAAGAGCCAGAGCACCCTCAGTGGGCTTGGAATCTCTCTGCGGCTCTGGATGCTGTAGCAGCATTTATGTGAGTGGCTTGGAAGTCCTTAGAATGATGTAACAGTAAATTCAGGGGAAGGCTACTACATTTCCAATACACTGTCAAAATGGGAGATGTCCAACAGATTCTCCCCTATGTCAATTACACAATGCTACCTGTCAACTATCCGATATTCTGACCTCATTCAGTGTGGGCATACCTTTCTCCATGCTTGTAAGCATGCTTTTTATGGCATGCTCAGACCTCTCTCAAGTTCCTGTTGGGGCATTATTATATCCTGTGTTATGAGAGAATGCTCTCATTTTGGCACTCCCTCCTAGCCAAATTTATCTTTCCTTTACCTTGGTTTGTTCCCTTGGAATCCAGCCCCAGGCATATTCTCCATTACTTAGTCTTGAAATAGGACCAGAGTGAATGTCATTCTCCACCCCCCTCCCTTTTTTTAACTAGCCCCGGTATGTTTTTGGAAGAATTATTTTTATTATTTAACTTCCCTTTCTTGACCTGATGATTGGTTGGGAAAGTGATGTCTTATGGAGGAGAAAACTCTGCATACTTTCCTCAGAGCCGCTGTGGAAAGGAATGGTGAAAACCTGCCCCATGGCCATCTTGATTTGTATAGCTCCCCTTTCTCAAATGTCTGACCGGCCGCATTTCCTTCCATGGACAGACATCCCAAGACAACACTGGTGACAGCATTAACAACTGCACAGCTGCCTGGGTGGCCCTGGAATAGCTATTAGTTCCAAGGTGTCACACAGTGTCTGCTCTCCCAGACTGATCTTGATGCCTGCTGTCACAGGTGGGAGCACCCTGAAAAGGGACTTCCTGTGCAGGATGCTTAACAGGGAGTGTACTGGGAGATTACTCTTGTCATGGAGGCTGTCGGGGAGGAAGAGACAGGAGAGGCTCTGAGAAAGCCTGGGTTGCCATAACCACAGGGAGCCAAGATGCTCAAGATGGCTCTTCAGAAGGCATCTGAGTCAAGGACTAGGGAGCCAAAGCTTTACACACACCCCAAGGTATGCAGTCATTAGTGGGACAGCCCAGGAAGAATGGTGAACTTTAGTGAAGCTCTCTTCCAACATGGCAGAAGGCTGACAGATACTCATTATCATTTGACAGCTGTAGAAATAAGAATAATCGAGGTAGCACATCACAGCATCTCCCAAACACAGTGGAGCTTGTTAGTCATTTTAAGATGAATTGCAAATGATCACAATGTGACAGCTGAGGAAACTAGAACACATGGGGTTAAATACCATTATCTCAGGGACACATAGCTTTGGAGACCACAGAAACTACTTATCTTGGCTTTGAATGCAACTATAGATAACACTTAAATGAATGAGTATGGCTGTATTCCAGTAAGACTTGACCTTTACAAATGTGGTAGCCAGAATTGGCTTGCAGGCATACAGTTCTCTGACCCTTACCTTAAAGGGTAAGAAACTGCAGCGAACATACTTGTCTTTAGAGATTTATTTACAGCCAGTAGGTTTTGCTGCAGGCTTAGAGAAAAGCCATTTCCACAAGTGGGAAGACATCTATAAACTCAAAATGACTGGCTAGGAACAGTAAAGTTAGTGCCATGACAGCAAGAGCAGTTTGGGATGTCAAGGGTATTATGAAATTCTAAGGGGGGATGGTTGTAAATAGGATAAGAGGTGTGGCGGTTTGGGTAGATTTGACCCCCATAGACTCATGTGTTTGAATGTTTGGCCCATGGGAAGCAGCACAATTAGGAGGTGTGTCCTTGTTGGAATAGCTGTGGCCCTGTTGGAGGAAGTGTGGCTCTGGAGATGGACTTTGGGACCTTCCTCCTAGTTGCCTGCAGAAGAAAGATTCCTCTTGTCTGCCTTTGGATCGAGGTATAGGGTTCTCAGTTCCTCCAGCACCATGTCTACCTGCAAGCTGCCACCCTTCCCACCATGATGATAATAGATTGAATCTCTGCAACTGTAAGCTAGCTTCAATTAAATGGTTTCCTTTATAAGAGTTGCTTTGGTCATGGTGTATCTTCACAGCAATGGAAACCCTAAGACAGGAGGTGAGAAAGACTGCCTGCCATTAGAACTATCAGAAATGTTTGGCAGCCTCTTTCATCTGCCTGTACTATCTCTCCCACATCACCGGTCTAGTTGACAACTCAACACACACTACAAGGCACTTTACTCTAAAACCTTCCTCACACTCCACTGTTCTGCCTTGTTATTCCCAAGGCACTTAGTGACATCTACCACATAATGCCATCCCTAAGCATCTGCCAACATACGCTTGTTTCACTGTACAAGAGGTTTTTATCTCTCTTACCAGCCTCACCATTGCCTGACGCTCTCACCTTGCCGCTCCTCCAGGTGCTTCTGAACTGCCACTCGGTGCGGGGCAGCCGCATGGTGCTGTGGCCGCATCTAGATAAGCATATATTCTAACTCACCTTTTACGACTCAGAGTGGCACGTGGTAGATGCTCAGTAAATGGTAATACATCTCGGGATGAATAAATGGAGGCTCATGAATAGTGTGATGGGAATCGATGTGCGGAGATCATTTTTAGAAAAAAAAATGTTTACTTAAATAAAGCTGTTTGCAGAAACAGCCTTTGTTTTAAATAATGCATGCATCTTCCTTTGTTTTGTTTTTTTTTTTTTTAAATGCATGTGTATGTGTAAGCACACGTGCAGGCAGGTGCTTTGTGGGAGCCTCTGCAGCTGGAGTTACTAGCAGTTGTGAGCTGCCCAATTTGGGTACTGCAAACTGAACCTGGGTCCTCTGCAAGAGTGGCAAGCATTCTTGCCGGATGAGTCATCTCTGGAGCCCCTTCTTTGGTTTCTTTTTTTTTTTTTTTTTTAAATTCATGCTGATTCCTCTAGCTCATAAAGCATCTTCTCCCTAAGTCCGATCTTTCTGGTCCACTAGGACTGTAGTCTCCTCTCTACTTCATCACTGCATTTTAAATGTGTTTGGATGGTGGATTAGAGTATTCAGAATTGCAATTCCATGATTAAAGCCTCCTCTATTGGACTAGGAGTCCTTAGAAGCACAGACCATGTTATTCATCTCCGTGTCCTTTGGGCTAGGCATGTTGCATATCTCATTTACAGTTTGATAAATATGGAACGAAATCACTAATTTCCCAAAGGCCTGCAATAATCAGAGTCTCCAGGCCCTCTTTTCCATCCTGTTTTTCTCTCATGTATCAAACACGATAAAGCCAAGGGTGTTTACAAGCCAACATGATTGAAGTAGCAAACCCAAGTGAGTTTAGCTTGAAAGCTGCCAGCCTGATCTATGAGGGTTGAACAAATGAAGATCTGCAATGTGGTTCTCTCTGTACCCTTGGGTTTGTCCTCCAGGATCTCCAGGGCTTTGGTTCACTAGCCCCTACTAATCTCTCAGTCTCAAGCAAAACTCCTCTCTCTCCTCTCTCTCTTCTCTCTCCTCTCTCTCCTCTCTTTCCTCTTTCTCCTCTCTCTTCTCTTCATCCTCTCTCATCACTCTTCTCTTTCCCTCCTCTCTCCTCTCTCTCCTCTCTCTCATAGCACTCTCTTATTATTTGGTAAATGTCCACAAGATGATAGAAGAGTCATCTGCAGAAAGAAAGGCAAGTTAAGAAGAGCAAGCTCAGAGTTTGTCTCTGCCTCTAGCAGTTGTGTGGGCTTCTTATGTAACATTCTAAATGATCAGGTTTGGTAAACCAAGCATTAGATCTCACTAAAAAAAGTGATACACTTAAGTGCACTGAGTTATAAGTATGAGGTGGGCTTAGCTTCACTGACTGTATCTATTTTGTAAGAAAAAAAAACACTCAAAAGATCCCACCTATAATGCACCTACAATCCCAGCACTTGGAAGCAGAAGTAGAGGGGACTGCAAGATCAAGGTCAGCCTGGATTACATAGCAGGAGCCTGTTCAACAAAGCCAATGAATAATCTCTTATCCACGTAAAGAAGGCACAAAACTGACACTGAAGTATATTTGTTTAGAAGTCTTTTCCCCTTCCATACCTCTTTTTTCTTTTCTTTATTACCTTAACATTACCTCTACTTCCTCACAATGAATAAAGAAAATTCACCTGGCATCATATTTCAGAAAGATGGTCAGTCACTTCCTACTGTGAATGCTGTTGGAGTAAAGGCATTTCATGACTCTGGGCTGTGTCTGTTGTTCAGTGTCTGTTCAGTGTCCTGTTGTGGGGGAGGCATAAGTTAGGGACAGTACTGTCAGTGCTTATCCAACTCAGTCTGGCAAGCACAAGCCACTGCAAACAGAACGGGAAATGTCCAGAGGAGAAATGTCCTAGCTTAAAAAAAAATCACCTGATCCCTTCTTGTGAACAAGATGAGAGGCCCAGTCCCAGTCTGATCTAACCTTTGCCTTAAACATTCAGTTCTTTCCAGCCCACCTCTCTTGCCTCTTTACCCGGTTTTCCTACTTAATAGAAAACACTCTGACCAACATTTGGTTCATCATACAGATTTTACCAGCAGAGAGGACGTCTAGTTGGGGGTGTTTACATTCCTTATAGTCAACCAAATGCCCAGCAGTTTGAATCTTCTGTAGAATGGATTATGAGCATTAATCCGCCATCCTGGATACTCTGGAACCCCAATGCTACCATCTGTATGAGACTGAGTCCATAATAAGCCACGTGGAAAACATGCTGCCACAGACAGCAGGAGCTGGGTAGCTCTCCTCCAATAATTTTTCCTCGATGACTCATATGTATGGTTTAACACTAGCATGTTCTGACTTGGTCTGGAACGAGCAGGATGCCAATCATCCCAGAGGTCTGGGGGATCAAGGGTCTAGGTGAAGAGTGGGAGTCCCAGATGCTGTTGCCCAGGAGGATCCAGGTAGTCACTGCAGGTCCCAGCTCTTCCTCATGATTTCGCTGCTTTGCTCAAGACTTGCTCTGTTGAGAGCAAGAATAATTTTCTTAGGAAACAATTGGAGCAATTTCCTCTGTCTCTCATTGCCAGGTAACGGTCTATTTCAGACACATTAGAAAGGAACTACGGAGAGACCCACTCAATGTCTGAAGCATACTTAAATAGGTTTGATTGTATTGATTTCCACTGTTTTGTTTTTAACGCCTTGTGTCTCAATCTGAAAATAAGCTTGGGGCATAGGCCAAAATGTGAATCAGGCTCAACTCCTGCCTAGAGAAAGATGTTGTAGGCCAGCCTGTCCCACTGGACTCCTATGAGAGGTTAGAGCTGGCTCGAAAACTGGTAAAGAATATAGTAAACTATGGTTCACTGTGATTGCATTGCTTTGTGATGTGGTAGATATTCTTAAGAGATTACTCTTAAGAGAGTATGAGATTACTCTTCTGGCTAGATATAGTGCTGCATGCTTTTGCTCCCAGCACTTAGGAGGCAGAGGTGGGCAGATCTCTTTGAGTTAAAGAGCAGCTTCATCTATATAGTAAGTTCCAGGCCAGCTAGAACTATGTAGTGAGACCTTGATTTTTAAAATAAATCTGAGAAAGGTGGCATAGAATGGTGTGGGTGAAGAGGTGGGGAGGATCTGGGAGGAGTTGGAAAAGAGGAAACCATGATCAGAATAGATTATGTGAAAAAATTATTTCCAATAAAAAGTAATAATTATAACCCTCTGCAAAAAAAACTAGTAAAGAATGCCCTCAAGGAGTTGTCAAAATATTAATGAAAGTAATTAATCCACACTCATTATATTATTGTTATATATTTCTCATATTATATAACAATATTGGAAAGTGAATAATACTAGCTGGCTTCTGTTACTGCTTTGACGGTAATGGATACGAAGTGCCTAAGTATGTGGGACGTGCTCAGAAATAACAATGGTTGTTTCAAAGCTAGTACCATTATTTCTACTAAGTAGCAAAGTGATTGTTGATAAGTATTAAGATGTTTCAGAAAATAATAGCAAGGTATTGGTCCAGAGGGCTCCCATGTCATTTCTCCCACTGCAGTGTTTGAGTTGCTAGGAGTCTGGGAAGTGCAGAAGAAAACGTAGAATGTAAATAACCACATTTGCCCCTTTCCATCCATTAAGAAATAGAGCTTCATAAACATGTCAGAGGTAATGTGGTCATAATAGGCCCAGAAGCAGGCAGGAAATTGCATTTAATCTGTTTATTTCTTTACCATTTGCGTTCATGTCATTCTGACGTAAAATAATTTCCGATTTATCAGCGGCCTATTCTCTCTGGGGATGTGGGTCACGGATAACCAGACTCATAAACCATGAAACCTGGAGCTCAAATGAAACCACCAGGGACAGCTGTTGGCAAGATCACACTAGGACTCAAAGTCCCCTAATAAATGACTTAACGTCTACCCACAGATAAGAACTGTGGCCCAGGGGCCAAGTTTAAGAGATAAGCAGGTTCATAAGTTAGACAGAATCCCCATCTTGCATCTATCAGAGCTAGAGCCCTGTCTCAGTTTCTCTTGCTCACGTAGCAAAGAGCTGATGTAGCAGAGAGCTGATCACGGGTGCACCAGCACTTCCAAGAATTCGCCTGAGGGACAGAAGAGAGGAAACCTTCTTCACGTTGGCAACTCTCTGCAAGATTTCCTTTCTGCTCTCTTTTCAGAGGTTTTTTTTTTTTTATTCCTTCTGAGTTATTCACTTCTGAAAAGAGCTGTTTTCTCATTAGCTAATTTAAATTTAAAAACTGATTTATATTCAACCTTGTTCAAATAATTATTTGAAAAAAAAGAATGAGGGCCTACTCTATTCCAAGTGCTCATTCCATGAACTCATGTAGCAAGTATAGACTACAGGCAGTATCCTTATTTACTAAGTATCGATCAGCCTAGATGAACACATTAGTAAGTTGTGATTTATATAAATGTTTGTGATAATCAGGCTTTCTTTTCTTTATTGTTTTTGACCCAATCATTCTCTGTAGTTTCTCTCCTCCTCTTACCCCTCCC
>JADRCD010216942.1:0-11701 GCA_019843815.1 Montemys delectorum
TAGTGTTGAGGCCAGACAGTACCAGCACAAGAACGTGGCATGGTGGGAAAGGGAGTTTGCAGGGTGGATTCATTTTTTAATAATTCCCGAAATCCACACATAATTAAAAATATAAATAAAAGTTTAAATAATAACAAATTGTTTTTTGTTTGTTGGTTGGTTGGTTGGTTGTTGAGATATCGTCTTGCAATTCTGTTATGCATCCCTGGTTTCAAACTCACATGCTGAATCTACATAAGTATCTGGTATTGCACCACAATAGTATTTCAAATAATTCCACATATTGAGTGTATATCACATTTTATTAAACAATTTCAGCTATACTTAAGATCCTGTGGTTTCTTTGTGTGTAAAATCTGTGACAACAAAACTGTATCTAATCACAATTAGAGTATATAATTATGTCTTATAACTTACCAATGAGGGCCAAGAAAGAAGCAGAATTTAAAATTTCCACATTTCATATTTAAAAATAAGGTGAATTATTACAGCTTAAGTTGGCAAATAGTATGTTTTGGGTCCAGATCTTAGTTCCATTTGTAGAATATATATAATATCTGTGTACTAATCAGGTCTCATAATAAATATCTCGGAAACCAAATACCCACATCTGAGAATGGCTGATTTTCTTGATGCAATGTTTGTTCCTAGGTCTTACATCCTAGCTCATAAAATGTTTTGTATCATTTCTGAATTACATTTAAGGTCAACTTAAAAATACACTCTGTCTCAGTTGTGAGACTGGGACATCAACCCAGCCACAAAGTCTATTACCCACAACCTGGCCTATGTGCAAGATGCCTGGGGCAGTGGGGCTCAGAGCTTCTGGGTGTGGTCAATCAATGACTGGCCTAACCTTAGGCCCACGTTAACCACAGGAAGGAGCCCTTGCCAAACACTACTGACAAACAAACAAACAAAACAACAAAAATACATCAAAGCAAACAAACAAAAAGCCAAAGAAATTATTCCTGATGATATTCTGCCATGCTCATAGATAGATTAGTACCTATCCTAGCTCCTGTAGTAGCTAATGAAAGCAGATACAAAGAACCCACAGTCAAGCAATAGGTGCAATTAAGGGAAGTCCCCAGAAGAGATGGAGGAGAATCACAGGAGCCAGAAGGGTCAAGGCTATCACAAGAGCACTGTCCATAGAATGAGCTAAGCAGAGCTCAAGGGGCTCAAAGAGACAGAAGGAGCAACCACAGAACCTGTATGGTTCTGTACCAGGCCTTCTGCATATTTGCTATAGTTTTTTAGCTTGGAGTTTTTGTTGGACTCCTAACAGAATAGGGGTGTCTGACTCTTTGACCTGCTCATGGGACCTTTGCCCCTTACTGGGTTGCCTTGTCTGACTATAGCGTCCTTATAAGAATGACACACTAAGGGGAGACATTTGAGGTTATTATCAATATTAAACAGATATAATGGGAAGATAGAGATAATAATAGATTTACCAAAGAGAGTTTGATATGTTCTATATCTTTCTACATGCATCCTAAATGCCCTGGGAACACAACTGGCCCAAATATTAAAAGGATAAGAAAAGTTAAATATTTAAGTTCCACTTTTTTCCTTTCATTCAAGCCACAGTCCTCCCCACAACCCCTCCCAGCTCCCTGCCCTGCCCTCCCCTCTCCTGTGATCCACTCTTCTTCTATTTCCCTTCAGAAAAGAGCAAGCTTTCAAGAGACAAGCAATCAGGACAAAACAGGATACAATACAACAAGACAAAGGCCCTCATATGGCTGGACAAGGCCACACAATAGAAAGAAGAGTCCCAAGAGCAGGCAAAAGAATCAAAGACTCTGTTAGGAGTCCCACAGAAACACAAAGTTAACAGCCATAATACATGCAGCTGACCTGGATCAGACCCCTGCAGACCTCCTCATGCTTGCTATTTCAGTATCTAACTCAGGTGAGCCCTGCTGAATTGACTCTATGGGCCACATTCTTCTGGCTCTCCTTACCCCTGACTCCTACAACCTTTCAACAACCCATCTTCTGCTAGGTCCCCCTCTAAGGGGAGGAACCCAATGGAGACTTCCTATTTAGACTCCCTCTGCATAATGTCTAGCTGCGAGTCTCTGCACCCACTCTTATCCGCTGCTGGAGGAAGCATCTCTAATGACAACCAAACAAGGCACTGACCTATGAGTACACCAGAATATCCACTTTTAAAAAATTATGAATGCCAATTTATTTCTAGAGCATTCTCCTTAAGCACATTCATATGAAGACCCTGAGGATATTTTTTTTCTAAATTCTGTGATACATGAAGTGAGCTGTATAACTTTGTAAGATTTGCATACCTTTGGTTTATGTGATAAGTGAGCTTTCTAAGAAAATGTGAAGGATTAGCTTTCTTTTAATTTATTTTTAAAAACTCACTAAGTTCATTCTGTATGCCTAGCTATGGAATATGTAACAACAAAACAGTGGAAGTCTACATGTCACCATTACTTTTAAGCTCTTAGACATGGGAGAAGTTTGCTGACATACAACCCTTTCATTTCCCCTTAAAGCCAAGCGGCAGACTTCCTTCAAGGAACTTGATTCAGTGTTCCTTCACTTCTCCATTTGCACTTTGTAAGAGGAGAAGGCAGCATGCCCTAATACTCTGCCTTTGTAGTAACTCGCATGTCTTGCCCAGCTGTGTGGAATGAGACTCACTTCATGTAGAGATGAGAACCCAGCCACTCCTATTCTTTGGTAACTATTCATTGCAGCAACGATCATTTCCTTTTATAAATGGTAATAACTTGCCAGTTGACTCTTTCATCTTTCACCAGCTTTGTGTGCATTACATGATTTAATTCTTGCCTCAGATTTCTTCCTAATTTCTCAGAGATTCTTAGGGAATCTCTGCCTTTTTCTTGGTGTACCTACATAAGACCACAGTGTCTATTATAATTTATGAACATAAGTAAATGAAGCTCATATGTGTCCAGCTTTGTCTAGTTGAAATGCTCTGAAACATTTGCTACTGAAATATTTGGTACTAAATATTTGTTCAAATGGAAGCTGCATTCTTACATCTCCTGTAGTGGTTTGAGAACTGCCCCATATGTATTTCTCATCTACCAAAAACTGATAGTATAATGACATGGAGAACTTATGTCAAGAACCTTGGAGTTGAGTTTACTGCAGGGTGGAAGATGGGGATCTAGTTTTATTCCTATAAAGGTACCTGTCCAGTTTAACCAGTATAATCTATTGAAGATGCTGTCCTTTCTCCCAATAGGCTCTAAATTCTATACTGTAGATCAATCTGTCTATTTCAATGCCAGGACAAAGCTAGATTTATTTCTTTTGCTCTGCAGTATAACTCGAAATAAGACATGTCGATTCTTCCATTTAGTGTTTGATTGTTCCAGATATTTCTGGCTATACCCTGGGTTGTCTGAGCTTACATCTGAAATTTAAGATTAATTGTCCATTTCATGAAGAATTACCTTGGAAGTTTTGATAGGATTGCATTGAATCTGTAAATTACTTCTAGTAGGAGGACTATTTTCACAGCATTCATTCTGCCAGACTATGAGCATGTGGGCTCTCTCCATTATCTGGTATATTTCTCTAGTTTCCTTTTTCAATGTTTTAAAGTTGTCATTGTAAAGCCTTCGACTTCCTTGATTATATTTATTCAGGATTATATATATTCATTGAATAAGAACACATAAATGGTAGATATGGCAGGGTAAAACTGGAACTCTCTACATGCCTGACTAGAGTCTCCCTTTTCCTCTATGTCTCCGCAGACTGGCCTGAATTTCACGTTTTGTACTGTGTGCAGAGTCATTGCCAATACTTGCTAGTGAACACACTGCCCAGAAGCAGTCTGTGGTTGTCTCATCCCCATTGCGTATTTCTCTGAATAAGTATGTAAGCTCCCATAGTAGGGGCTCAATTTCCATCAAGAAGTTTGCTTCATATAATATGGATGACATCATAGTTCCAGGGATGATCCAAAGGGGACTTTTATATTCAAAAGGGTGGTATAAAATGTCTGACATTTTAATTATATCTAAGGTCTAAATAATAATTCAGTTTGTGTTATTTTAGTAACAACAAAAGTATTTATTTTAAACATTATTAAAGTACTAAAATAACTGTAAAATCTAGATACTGCTAGGGATATAGAAAGTGTTGTGATAACTTGAGCTAATCAAGGCAACTATTCCAATATTAATTCTGATATGCAACTGTAAGAAATTAAAGTATAAATTATCAAGGTGAAACAATCACCAGGGGAATAGAAGAATAAACTTTTCTGAAATGTTTTCTTTCTACTTATTAAAAATTAACCCAAATTAATATACACCAATTATATTAATTTGCATACACAGACAATGATGTCTTTCATTCCCTTGTAATTTATAATTGAAATAGTTATAATTAAAATCTTTGGTTCTTGTAAAAAATACCAATTTCACTGGTTATTTTTGGTTGTTTTGCCTTTCAATATTATAGTTATGGAGTTCTGCTAAAGTTACTGACTTTCACAATGACACTGTTTGTCATTTCTTTCAACTTCACCCTCTGCTCTTCTGTCTTCTGAATTCCATTATAACCTATATTCACATTTGTGGCTTTCAGAGACAGCCAAAGTGTACAGCAAAGGAAAATATCATAAATTCACAGTGAAATTCTACTCCGCTCTCTTACACACATATATATTCCCCAGTCTGCAAAGACTATATTAATGGACACTTCTAATTTTGTTCTTTAGAATAAACCACTGTCTGGTTGTTGAATTCCTGAGTTACTAATACATTTTCAAGTCTGACACTGTTCATTTAGCATTTTGAAGGACATCTTTTAATTCTGTAAATCAACTAATATTGTGCAAAGCAGTTGCCCATTTCTTTTGCTGTCTCTGCAGGGTACACCAAAAATTTCTTGAGCCAGAATGAAACAAAATACACATACTATTCTTTTCCAGAGTCTCTGTTGAATTGTTACCTTTACTTATTGGGCCAATTAATTATTGAAATGGCAATAGCCATCATCTTCCATATATATGTAATTTAAAATTTTCTTTTATTTATATGGGTGTTTTACCAGCATGTTTGTATATATACCACATGTATGACTGGTGCTCACAGAGACCAGAGAAGGGCATCACATACCCTGCAGCAGAAGGTTGTAAGTCATCATATGGTTGCTGGAATTGAACTTGGATCTTCTGGAAGAGAAGACAGAGTTCTTAAGTAATCAAGAGTCATTCCAGTCTTGATTCAGTATGTATATTTTAAACACCTACAATCAATCAGCTTCTAAAGAGAATAGGTTTATCGTGAATCCCATTGATTGGCTCATTGCTATGAGAATATGGTTTCAAGCCACGGAAGGAGCAGCTCCATTGATGTCACAGTTCAGAGAGAAGAAGAAGATGGGGGTGGGCAATTACTCCTACTATGTGATTTACAACATACTCCCCCAGTACTCAATGGCTTCTCACAAAGCATCATATTTTAAAGATTCTACTACCTCTTTCAAAGAGTGTCATGTCTAAAATCAACCTATTTTGACACACAAGCCTACTTTAAATGCTTAAAGTACCAGGGGAGATTAGCTTTTCAGATTAAGAAATATTTAGCCTAAATTTTAAATGAATATTAGATGTTATAAAACAACCTCAGGGAAGAAATTAAGATGGTCTGGGGAATATCATAAATGCTGAGCACTGCACATGAAATGACCTATGAATGCTCGATCATTTTCTGACTGAAAAGTCAAAGGAGATTTGCCTCCAAGTTGGGTCCAAGAAACAATTATTTTTCTAGATTAAAAATTGTTCTTTATATCATATTGAGATGCATGGACTCAAATGTTATGGATGTTTGTAGCTTTTCATGGAGATATTAACAAAAACTTGCACCAAATTATTGTAATTTTTAAAAGGGGTTGAATTCATGCAGAGGTTGGCATTTATTGTTAATTTTAACCACATACAACAGAAAATAGATAATGCTGTCCTATATTCAGAGATCTCTATTTTTTAATTTTATTAGTTATTTTATTTATTTACATTCCAAAAGTTACCCCTGTTCCTGCTCCTCCCCCATGCGTTCTTCCCCCTTCCCTCCTCTCCTTTGCTTCTGAGAGGCTGCTTCCCCACCCACCTACCCCCTCCCACCTCACTTAGCTAGCATCTCCCTTCCCTGGGGCATCATGTTTCTACAGGAATCACCTGATGTATTTCATGAATTAAGCAAATGTGTCTTGACTTTCTGCCTGGGAGAACAATGCTCATGCACTTTCACTGTCCATGCCATCCACTGGGTATCCCTATATGCACACATATTTAATGTGCTATACTATAAACACAGCACCAGTGCACTTGGGACATAGCAAATGGACGGCTCAGGAACATTAAACCAACTGATAATGAAATACACAAAGCTGGACCTTGCCAGATGGGCTCATGCTCTGATGCCCGGTGTGTTGTGGTAAAGAACATGGACTGAAAATTATAACTACATTGAACAATTTCTACCCACCATCTCTGGATGTCTGAAGTAAATAATGTAACATCACTAAGCCTCAATATTCCTACCTATTAGTTGGAATTCTAAAGTTCTATGAAGGAAAGATGTTGGTGATTAAATGAAATGATATGTAAAAAGAATGCAAACTCATGCAAATGAATGAGGAGGAGTACCTTGTTTTGGGATACCCAAATCTGATTCTTCTAAATCATAGCATGTTAAAATCTGCCCATGAGGATGAGAGAATACAACAGAAAAAAAAAGAACCTAAATATATAATACTTCACACACATGTTTCAAAACTAGCATTGTTAAAAACCCCCAGGCACCTTCTTGTGTAATGTCCTTGTCGTTTCTACTTTTAGGTAACTGGGTTCACACTTCAACTTCATTCCAAGACTCCTAATTGCATCATATTATACCAAGTAGAGAAATCATCAAGAAACAAATTAAATGCAACAATCGATAATATGATATATAGATGAGCAAGTGAAAACTAGAGTTTTTTTTTTTTTTTTAAATTACAGACTTCTGTCTGGCCGACTTAGCTGCCTTCCTTAGATGGAAAAAGGAGCTTAATGGAAAACTCACTTCTATACATTAAAAATCAAATTTGTGAAGATTTTATTAAGGGAAACCAAAACAACTTTCCGTTTCTGGTTTTTAACATACAGCCAAGTGTCCTATTCGGACAAGTTAGGGGCAGGCAAGAGGAGCCAACAGAGCTTTGAGAAAGAACATTCGTGATACAAAGACAAACTTCAATTGGCTACTCAGGCTTAACTACCATGGGTCTCCAGTATGATCTCATGGGATATAGCTCATTAAGCGACTGTATGGAAACATAACAAAATTCATTTCATTTGAGCATTATCCATTTCACATTTCCACCCTCCTAAGTTAACCACAGTTCTTACTGTTCCATTAGAATAGGGGTATGTTCAAATTCAGAAATTATATAAATGAGCTCTCCAAATAAAACCTACATCCGATCTGGTTTCTAGTTCTGGGAAGAATTTTATACAACTGTATGTTTTATCAAAACTGACTCTAAATACCTTTCAATGTGCATCCAATTACCCTGTGGATCCCCAAAAGGACACTATGGTTTATATTGATGGGCACCAAGGACAGCTTGTAATGCTTCATGTATATGTCTTTTACATTTTAGTTCTGGAAATTTTGCATGGCTCCATGTTCTAAGACAGAAAGAATATTCAGAAAAAGTTCACTATTGTAGCCCAAACCAACTACATACAGATGCTATCAAAAATTCATGACTAGAAAATATATACTTGGATCATGTTCATGATACCAAGATTATTTTAAAGTTTTATGCACTCTCAAGATGTTGGTACTGTGAAGTAATAATCAGATTTGAGAATAATAAATGTCTTGAAAGATCTAATTCAACCTCAAAATATTAGTAACACACAGAGAGTCTTGAGATATTGGAAATGTCCTTATACAGGCACCAGTGACAGAGAAACCTCGAGAAAGGATATCTGATAACCAACATAGATCCTGGGTTTGTACTAATAGCCAAGCCACAGAAGGTGGAGAGAGAGAAAATCTATCTACAATAGGATTGACATGGACCCTAAAGAATTGGGGGAAACTTTCTTGAAAGATGTGGCCATGATAAATGGTGGTCCAAAAGATAATCACATAAACAGACCATGATGAGTTATCTTTTCTATGTATGTCTATACTTCTATTTCCATGTGTGTGAGTGCATATGTAATTATATGTACATAATTGTGGAGGTCAGATGTTAAACTCTCTGTCTTCCTTTTTAGGACAGGTCCCTTACTGAGCCTTGAGCTTGTGGATTCTTAAGACTAGCTAGCCAAGAAGTCCCAAGATGCTCTTGTCTCCATCGTTCTAGGACTAGAATTACAGACCCAAACCACCAAGCCCTGATGCTACATGTTCAAACCAAACTGTTCTCTACTTGCACAGCAAACACTTAACCAAGTTACATCCCCAGTTCTGTCAGCTATTTTCAAAAGAAGTTTTCCAGGAAGAAAATTTTATTATTAATTTGTCAAATGCAAGGCCACAAAAGTATGGCTTTTGAAGTATCCTAATATCTTACAACATGTCATTTTGTCATGTCACACACACACAGTTATATGTGTATGTGTGATATGACATATAGAGAGAGAAAGAGAGAGAGACTATACTATTTCAGTTTTACTTGTTAACTAATGCTGAAAGTTTTCAAAAATTGTATGTTTTAAATAATTTATTATGAGGAAAGAAAAATTTCTAATCTATGGCTGTTGTCTAACTACCTAAAGAGAAGGCTTGGTGCACTAGTGTAGGGGAATGCTAGGGTGCTGAGGCAGAAGTGGGTGGGTGGGTGGGGAAGCACCCTCATAAAAGCAGGGGGAGGGGTGGGATAGGGGATTTGCAGAGGTGAAACCAAGAAGGGAGATAACATTTGAAATGTAAATAAATAAAATAATCAATAAAAATTTTTAAAAATAAATAAAAATTAAATTAAATTAAAAGAGGATTCTAGTTTGCTATGTGACCTTAAGATAAAAGTTATTCAAACTTAAAGATTTCATCAGATATTATTATTACTGTGTCGTAGCGCTGAAAATCTCAGTCTGTCTAAGTTGACAATTTAGTTTGTGCAACCTTGTTTTTTTTTTGTCTATGAGATGCTGTAAGGGTTGTATAAAAACATTACTACAGAATCCACTTTTGAAATATAGAGTTCATATGATTTTAATCTGTATATACAATTTAAAATCTAGTATGGTTTTTGTGTTTCCTCCTAAAACAACCTCAGTTCTCCCCATCTGTCCTTCGACATTGTTTTGAATCTATTTAAATCTGACTACAGCCAAAGTTTGGGATCTATTTCTTCAGAGTATTATAACTTGTGTTCAATTTGCTGATGTTGAAATGTCTCATACTCTACGAGGCACAAATATTCCAAATGTTACTCATCGAAATTAAAAGCAAGTGGACCCTATTGGAATGGACTTATTCATTCAATTCAATGCAGTCTAACTTGACTAATTCCATGCGAGAGTCTTAAGTTTAAACAAACTTTCCATGGCAATCTATTTTCTGAAGACTTTTGCTTTGTTTGAATTCTTTTATAGAAGAACATTTTCCTCCATATGTTTATTCTCACAGACAAATACAGGAAAAAGCCCACTTGCTCTCCGTGACCCTTGTGCTTAACAACTATTACTTTTCTTAGCTCAAAGGTAATTCTTTATTCAAGAGGGCCTTATTTAGAACATATGATAGGCATTCCGCATTTTCCAGTAGCCTCTGAACATTACAGAGTATTTATTTATGTTGTATAAAATTAGAGGAAATGAAGGGGTATGTATTTGAACTTGAAACTAATTCTCTTTATGGAGAGGTCTCAGGTAATGTCACTTTAAGAAGTCATGGAAAAGAACTCAAATTACAGACATTTTCAACAATGTAGATTTTTGTTGCCTAACAATGAAATATATTATTCTGGTTTCTAAATAAGACCCAGGCTCTGGATTAGAGGCTATTTCTAAGAGTACATCTTGATCACTGTCTTATAAAACTAAGTAGTATGCAGCTATTTCTGTCAACTCAGCCCAAAGGAGAACTACTTTGTGGGGAAAAAATAGTGTTCAAAGGAATTGAGTGCATCTAATTCGATATCTCACTTGATGTGACTCTGTGTATTTTCACATTGATCATTCATAAAATAAAATCGAACACAGAATAGGGAAAATCTTCTATAATGTAAATGAGTCTTAAACTAAGATGGTGTTGATTGACAGCCACAAGGTCTCTCATTCTCTTTGATGCTTAAAACATGATCATGTCATTTATTGACCTCGAATTTAAACCCCATTGGAATAAACTGTTGAAAACATATGAGTTTGAAGTCAGAAGGAAATGTTTATAAACAGCCATCTCAGTATGTTAAGTGAAACACTGAAAAAATAATGATTTACAGTTAAAAACCAAAATACTTCAGTGTGACCACCCATAATGCTTATTACATAAAGTATATGAGTGTGAAGTCTGGTGTTAAAAGACTTTCCACTATAATGCCCCCACGCAAAAAAAAAAAATCCCATTACTAACACAATGGCAATAAATACACACCAAATCAGTTTAAAATATCCCCACCTCTGAAACAATTAAGAAGAAAATCAGTGACCCTGCACATTTACGTAGAAAACAGGCTGGGTTACCTGTAGCTTAAAGTCTCACATGAGCAGAATCTGTTTTCCAATAGCTTAACATAGACAATGTTCTTGACATGGAAAAGCTCCTTGAAGAACATTCTATATGTAATTTTTACAGATAATTTACTCAATACAAGTTCCGTATTTTCTGAGCTCAGGAATCACTTCTGAAGTGATTGAAACATGGCCAATCACTTGGATACATCTCCAAACATTAGAATCCACAATAGTGGTATTTTCAATATAATTGAATAATAATTCCTAATAATACATTTCTTTAAAATAATGAATAAGACCACATATTATATTAAAATATGATTTTAAATACTCCAGTGAATTCTCTCCTCTTTACAAACTCCATAAAATATGACCGGTCACCTCAGTAGATGGAAGCTTAACTTACTTTCCAAGAAGATATGGAAAGTAATTTCTATAGGTAAAAACACATATTCATTTTCTACTATATAGTTTAGATGTTTTCAGGGATACATATGTATTTATAGACTTATTATATAGATAGAGTTAACAAAGTAACATTCATTGTGCTTTCTGTAGTGTGTTTATAGAAATTTCCTTTCTTCTCTCAATTTCCTTTGTTCTAAATATTCTTGGACTAACCCATAGAAGATGCAAAGGGTATAGAGATGGATTCCTTTTGTATACTAAATGGTGTGTCGAGATGTACTCTAACTGTAGAACCCCAATGTAAGTCACATTTCCATGTATAATTATTATTTGACAACATAAACCTGTCAGTTCAAAACTATGTGAAAAATTGTGTAAGATGTATAACGCTTTTTATTTTGCATTATGTGGGATTAACAAGCCTTCTTTATTAATATCACTTATTTTATATTCTTTTTTGCCATGAGAAATTATCTGCTTTTATCTGTCCTTCTTTACGTTGAATATTGTTGTCAGCCCTATACTTGAAAGGGTGAAGGAGCGAGATTAGATAGATAGATAGATAGATAGATAGATAGATAGATAGATAGATAG
>JADRCD010216942.1:11711-56745 GCA_019843815.1 Montemys delectorum
TAGATAGATAGATAGATAGATAGATAGATAGATAGATAGATAGATAGATAGTAGAATTGACTAAGGGATTGGAAGCATTAGAGAGCATAGCCAGCATGCACTCACCCGATGAGCAGCGAGGGAACACTACAGTTCAGATATTTCTGTTCTCAAAGTCAATTAGAAGACACTCAGCATGCTCTCCCTTGGAATCTGAATTTTGTTTTGGGTAAGCTTCCCAAAACATAGTGCTGGAACCTTTGTGAGCTCCAAATCATTTTGAGAAACTTAATAAAAATGACAACGATCTTTCAATCGAATAAAACATACAAAATACCCACAACCCCCTGCCATCAAAGAAATAGGCTGTGTATTCATGTCAAATGTCTGAGTGGTTGGGCCTATTCTCATACCTGAAAAGAATATTAATGCAATTGAAACTCTTACATTTTCTTCCTATAAAACTCCATTCTATATTTGTTATGTAAGTTACTAAGAAATGTCCGCTTAGCAAATGTGCTAGTGAGGCAATTCTTTAACATAGCTACGCACCTACAAATCTAGTGCCAGTGTTTTCTTCTCACAGCTTGAAGATAGATACTATGTATCAGTTTAATATTCAAATATCAGTTAAATATATTTTATACATACTAGTCTCATTCTGTATAAACATGGGCCAAAGATGTATTTCATGTTCAATATAATTTGTTACATATTTGTAATTTATTTCTATAGAAGCAAGTTTTCTATTTTAAATGGTTACACAATATAACTTGAAGATGGGTTGATCCTGTACAAATTGTTTTCCATAAAAAAGTCTTACAAAACATAGGAACATGTTCAAGTATTTAATGTAATACAAAATGTACATGGATGTCTCTGGTAGAAATCTGATGTGTCATACCTCATTAGTGGCATATCCATACAGATCACAGTCAGGCCCCAGGGAAAGGCTGAAATCTGTGTAGCAATATAACTGTCAAATTGACACAGGAATGAGTCTGTTGATATTAGCCTGGCTAATCATTTTGCTAATTGGACAGCCAGTCAGACCACAGTGCCGTGGGATCACCTTTCACTTTAACTACTCACGCAGATGATGTTTGACTCAAATGCATTACTTTATATCAACACACTGAATGGCTGTAAAAATACCACCACATGTGCGGCTGCCTCTTTTTAATACGTGTCTTCCTCAATTTTCCCTATTACAATAAAGATTTTAACTAAAAAAAAAATTAAAGGTTATTTAAAGGCTATTATTTGTTTTTTAAAAATGCAGCCACAAGATTCTGGATGCCAATCCAGCTAGCTGCCAGGGCTACTTCTAGAATAACTAGCTTTTCGTTTGTCTTCCCTAATGTAGACTCCTTCAGGTTGAGCTGGCTTTGGTTTGCTGTAGGTGAAGCACTGTGTCCTTTCTTTCTGTTTTCCCCCTTCCCCTCCAAAGGCCCCTGTGACCTCATCTTTCCTTCCAATTAATGTTTAAAGTATATCTGCTCTGTTTCTTCCATTTAAGTTAGATGCACTTAGGTATTTTCACATAACTGATGAAATGTAAATGTAGCACAAGGTATGCACAGTTTCAACTAAACTAAGTGTCTACCCTTAAGCATTAGAGACTCTGACTGATTAGGGATGGCTGCCCATCCCTTCCTTTGACTCACGGTTTGCATCCCCAAAATGGAAGTTCCAACACGCTGGTACATTCACAATTACTGTGAGAAAATCATCTGCTAGCTATTATTACCAAACAAAATCCTCACAAAAGGGAACAATTTTGTTATGTGATTTAGAGACAAGGATCATGATTAACATACGTGACCCTCATTCTTTGATTTTTTTCTATGACAGCAGAAACAGTAGATGTTGCCCCTGTTAGAATACAACAATTTGAAATTGGGAGTAAGGCTTTATGCTAAGGTTTGCAAGAACCCTAAAAAGAATTCTTGACAGGAGGGGGTAGAACACACTTTTCACCCCAACACTCAGGAGGAGGAGGCAGGAGAATTTCTGAATTTATGATCAGCCTGGATAACTGAGTGAGTTCCAGAACAGACAGGGGTAAGAATTAAGTCTTCAAACATAAGTTTCTTTTATAATGACTGTATAATTGCATACTCTGCCAATAAGTAAACTGTTCCATCTTGGAAATAAATCTACTATAGAAGTGTGGCTCTTATCTGGATTTTGAAGTATTGTTTAGAACTTTCAGTCCATTCAATGACTGAAATTTCCTAGATGTTATTTTGCAGTAATATGTTATTATTTTATTTCATTCTCATTTAGTGCATGCATGTGCGTGTGTGTGTGTGTGTGTGTGTGTGTGTGCGTGCGTGCGTGCGTGTGTGTGTGTGTGTGTGTGTGTGTGTGTGTGTTTGTGTACGTGCATGTAGGTATACATGTTCATGTATTTCTGGGCATGCATATATGTCACAGTGTATGTGTGAGAATCAGAGGACAACCTGTAGAAGTCATCTCCCTCTTTCCACCTATGAGTCCTAGGGTTTGAACTCATGTCATCAAGGTTGGTAGCAGGTACTCACTGAGCCATCTTGTCTGCCTTATAATGAGATTTTCAAATAAAAATTTCCAACATGATGTACTATCCTTTGGAAATTATGACATGGATTACACATAAACCTCATGCATTTCTTTCTACTATTTATAGTCTGTAGAAATATAGATGAACATTTATGAAATCAGTGGAAATAAAATTTCTGTTTGTTTGTATATTATGTATATCTTTGATGCCATAGAAAAATCCTTGGATATGGAAAAATAGCTTATTCCAAAAAAGAAATTTTGAATATGTGCACTATGCTAAAGAAGACACATCCGTTAGTTTTTCTTTTAGGTTCTTCAATGAATAAGCAATAGATAGATTGCATTTGAGATAATGTTTGCATAATTCGTCTCCATGTATTCTCATCCATCTTGTGCCTAATGCTCATTATGTGTTTTTCCTACTGTCCCATCCCTGAAAAGCTTCAGCTTCTTTTTTTGCCCTGAACTTCTTTCTACTTGCAATGCTTCCCAGGCTCCCTGTGTGACTCTGGGTTCTGATCTAACCTCAACTCATTTCTCTCCAAAGAAAATCCTTGCTGTATATATAGTTTGATTCATACTAATATAATGTAATATGTCATTTCTTTTTTTTTGATTTTGTATACGTTTTAATATTGCCTTTGTTTTTTTATTTATTTTTTATTAGATATTTTCTTTAATTACAAATTGCTATAAAACTGTTTGCCTCAAACTTTGGGAATTATAACATGGTAAAGGTCATATTTTCTTGAAAAACAACATTAAAAGGCATCAATTGTATTTGAAAGAGTTATATTGAGAAACATCATCCTCTCAAATTTGAAATGTGTTTAATAGTAAGTAAAATTATCCTGGGAGTAAAAGTTTTGAACTCTTATTACAAAAAAAAAAGAAAGAAAGAAAGAAAATCCTTGCTGTAACCCTCCCGTCTTTCCCACGGAGGCTGTAAACCCCTCCTTCCTCTTGTGTCTTCAAATGTAAAGAGCCTCTGAGAATTTCTTTCCATGATATGATAGCTAAGTCGTTGTCAACGAACACTGTTGGGAAGAAGGTACCTCAGCTGAAAAATGGCCTCTGCCAGAATATTCCATGGACACTTCAATGAGGGCATTTTATTTTCTGTAAATAGCTGTGTGAGGATGGAGCCCACTGTTGGCAGAGACATTCCCAGGCAGATGGGCCTGGACTGTATTAGAAACAATGAACTAGTCAGAAAGTATTGTTCTTCCATGGTCCCTGCTTTAGTTCCTGCCATTAGGTGTCTGCTTCAATCTCTGCCCTGGCTTCCTTGCATGATTCACTGTAAACTGCAAGCTGAAATAAACATCTTTGCCCCCAAAGTTTCTCTTGATTAGATATTTTACTATAGCAAAAGAAGACAAACAAGAGCACACAGCCCTTCAAGAAAAGCATATTGATATCTATGGTGCAGTAACCTATGCGAATATGATGCTTATATTTTCCTCAGAGCTATGAGTGATGCTGTTCTGTTCATTTGTTCAGTCAGAGGGATAATTTTCAGGATGAGGACAAACAGGATCAAACCAAGGAGCTATTCTTTTTCTGACCTTAGTGGCTTTACATAGCAATATATAGCCCATGTTTATTAAAAATTGTTGTAAGTGGTAACTTATTTTTCATTTATTTGCCTTAATGTTAAGGACCACTCATGCTATTCAAATCTAATGAAATCAATGAGTAAGTAGTGTGACTTTTAAAAAATTACTGTTAGTGTAGGTAACAGTTCATGAGCTATCATCAGATTTATTTTGGTAATTAAAATAAGCCAAATGATATCAGCAAATAGGGAGAATGTTGCAGATTATTGTCTTCTAAATAAAATATGGCCATAGAAACCATGAGATCACCATGGCTGTGTATTATAGTACTGAGTCCAGTTAAGCCCTTCCAGGGTCAGGGACCCATGGGGCCCTACCACATTCTTTAGATCTGCTAGTGAACAACAAATTCTAGGAGTGGGAAAGGCATGGCCAAGCTATGCAAGGACTGGTGACCCATCATGCTCTTATGATAAGTTCCCAACATGGGACCATACAAGATGGCCTCGACTATTAATTTTGTTACAAAATTCTACACAAAACCAAAGCTAAACAAACAAACTGGAGAGAGGTATTTGTAGGGAAGGGAGGCCGATGGAAGCAGGAGGGAAATGGGAAAGAGCGGGAGGGAGATTGCACAAAATGTACAGTGTGCACCTGCCTTTGAAAGTGTAGAAAAACTACGCTTAGTGGAGAAAGGAATAGATTTGTCTGTGAGCACCTCAGGTTGCATGGAGATGATATAAAATATTGCAATCATATGTGTTAAACAATGGAGCCCTGTTTCATTGCTTTGGGAGGTCTAAAGGAAGAATACCTCACTATGAAAGCTGGGAACGAGCAGCATAGCAGCCATGCGGGCCTCAGTTCAACTCTCATCAGTGGAAAAAAAAAAAGAAAGAAAAAAATAGGAAGAAAAGCAAAACAGTTACTCAACACACAAACAAGTGGACCCAGTCACTAGGGCTTCCAATATCCTAACCAAACTGGATTTCACATAGCCATGCTGAACTTCTGAGTCTCTTTTACTAGCATGCTTGTTCGGTCTCTCAGGTTTTACTCTTATTTGTTATCATCCACATCTCGAAGCAAATGTCACTTATTCATCATATTCATCATAGATATTCACTGTATAGACACATATGAGCACTTCCTGTCCATCACCCCAGTTTATATCACCCCGTTTCTCTAGTTTATGTCGTTCAGCAACATCTGGCATTATCTAGTTATACTAACTGGTCTAGCGTGAAAGACAAAGATCAGCGCTCTCATGCTATCAGAATCCTTACAGTTTGAAGCTATTAACTCCTTGGTGCCTATAACCAGGCTGTTTATTGAATAAAATAGATCTTTAAATGGGTATCAATTCCTTTTTTCTGTATTCCTCTAGGGAAAAAAATGCATGCTAAAATTTAGTCCAGGATACTTAAATAGTGTCTATAGCATGTGATTTTGTTCCAAGATATATTCAAAGAGCCAGCAGCACGTCATCAATGATTTTGGCTAAATGTAAGTTGAAAAAGTAGAAAAATTTGTTTTTAGCACCTAATTTGAATTTGAAGGAAAGAAAGCACCACACTGTGAACGGTCCCTCATAATTTGGTTGAAACTGATCTGATGTGGACTTACGGTACATTAAAGGGGTTTGGAATTGAAGACAAGGGCCTGTAAAGATAATATATTATTCTAGCCCTCACTGCTTCCCTAACATTGAAACTGTTCTCTGCCATCGTCCTCTGGGAAGGACGGCTTACTCGAGCCGGGGTTTGCCTGCATTTGATTGTTCAGCTGTATATCAACCAGTGTGGGTTCAGCAGAGGTCTCTGCCATAACCCTCCAGAAACTCACCACCCAAACATCGTGCGACAGGGATCAGGCTTCGGTTTAAGTGCTACTCCCGACACATACGTGTGTTCTAGTCATTTAGGAAGGTGTGATTAAAAACCATTATGTGCCCCAACAGATGTGACCTTAAAGAATCTACTATGGTTTTAAGAAAAAAAATAAAAAGAGGTACAAAGTATTGCATAGCAATAGTGGTTAGACTAACACCAGGAAAGTATTATGGGAGCTGAACCACACTGAACAACTTTCATTGATTACTACCTTCTGTTTCAAGAAAAATACCACGATGTTTAAGAATGAGATGCAATGTTCTTATCCCAGCCCCCTCTTCCCATTGCCCTAGCTCTCCTGGTTCTAATGAGGAAGAAATTGAACCCCATGCATGGTAGATTTTAAATGTTCTCCACTGAAGAGGAATTATTGGATTGCTACCATCTTCATTTCTCTAGTCAAAGATAATTCAACCCATGTGCTATGAACATACAAAACAAACAAAATAAAACCATGGAGACCATTTAAAAAATGAAATCTCCTTGTTTTGAAATCTCCCATACATGCTAAAAATCTGTTTAGTGATCCTAAGAAATGAATTAGCTATTTCATTTTTAAGCACACCAGTTTTGCTCTTGGGCACCCCTGCTAATTTCTCAGAAATTCATGTAAGCATATCATATTTTCAACATTTAATATACCAACTGTACTACATTTATAAATCCCAGCTATTGGGTTAACAATGGTATTACATGCAATGTACATGGTCAATGCAACAGCTCAGTACATTTAAATCAATAATTTGTGCTGTTTATAAAGTTTGGCAGGATTTTCTGCTCCTCTAACCAAGAACTTTTCTTTGCATTCTTGAGATCAATAACATAAATTTATAATTCACCTATTTTTAGTATTTGTTTGTTTGTTTGTTTTGTTATGGAAAAGTATATGTGTGGAGGTCAAAGAGTATCTTGTGTGAGTCTGTTTTTCCTTCCCATCAGATAGGTGCTGGGGATTGGACTCAGGATCTCAAGCTTATACAATGAGCACTTTTAGCCACTGAGCCATCTAGTCAACCCTCTAAGGAATTTTTTGAGCCTTGTACAAAAGATAGAGTCTTTCAACATAAAACTGGGAGTACTCAATGTACAGTGTATAATATCAGATACAAAATATTGAATAAAAGTATGGGGGAAATGATTTAGAGGGTAAGAACCCTTGCTGTGTGAACATTAAAAACTGAGTTCAAATCCAGGCTCACCACTTAAAATATCAGACATAACCCTGAACATCTGTAAATCCAGGGCTGAGGTGAGGAACAGAGAGTAGAAGACCCCTAGGGATTGATTACCACCAGCCTAGCTCCAGGTTCAATGAGCTTCCTTGTCTCAAGGGAATAGAGGTAAGATGAAGAAAGAACTTCTCTATTGATTTGTAGATAACTTCCGCTAGTCTCAACACAGAGACACTCATCATATAAGCACCTACAGACATGAGCCCATAGCACACACATACACATGAACACACACACACAATACACAACACACATACACTGTGTGTGTATAACAAATGCCTTGTAAAGTAAGTCTATTAGTTATATGATTTATTCACTTTAATGATGTTTGTTTGTTTTAGACTAGAATGAACAGCCCTCTGTTATCAGGTTAAAAAAAAAACTGTGCTTTTAAGCTCTACTATTATTTATATTTAATGTGCTTTCATGCTATTTATACATTTTTTTCAGTGATAGCATTATATAAAATTGTTGTTTCACATTGGAAAATCTAACTATAATTCTCTCATGTGGTAAAAACTGAAGCTTTAAGAGAACTAAACACATTACAGTTAAGGTTTTACAATTTTTGCAATGTTTTGTTAAACTATTAACAGTTTAAAGAAACAAATAAAAAGTAATTTATAATAAAACATGTTTAAAGTTAAAAAATTACATTTATTTGGTTTCAGTCATATCCTGAATAATAAGGTACATATATTCAATTCTGAAATGTAAATAGATATGTTGCTTAAAATAAGCCCCATTAACATAGTTGTCTGCATCTCCTAATTTAAAAACTAATGTTTGTAAAATAAGGGTATGCTGCTATAGCTAATTGCAATGACAAGGAATGTAGGTTTAATAGCCTACATGGTGGGTTCCATGTAGTTGTACTGTAATCAAGAAACTGTGGAAAAGCACATCCTTTTATCCCTGCCTCAAGAAAATCTGTCAAAATCCTATCAAAGTCCCAAAAAGCAGAGTATTTGGCCTTACAGTCTCAATAACTTAAAGCTTCTCTAAATATTAGTGTGTGTGTGTGTGTGTGTGTGTGTGTGTATGTGTGTGTGTGCATGTGTGCATATGGATACATATGTGTTGTGTGGTATATGTGTATGTATATCTGAGTATATGCATGTGTGTATATTTGTGTGTGTGTGCACATGTGTCTTGTGTTGTATGTGTATATGTGGTACATGTATGTATATATGAGTATGTGCCAGTGCATGTGTGTGTGCATATGGATATATATATGTGTTGTGTGGTATATGTGTATGTGTATATGAGTATGTGCATGTATGTGTGTATATGGTACACGTGTGTGTATGAGTGTGTATAAGTGGGTATATGTAGCTATCAGCAAAATTCAGAAGAAGGTGTTGGAGACTCTGGAACTAGAATTGCATACAGTTTTTGCAGACACTTGCATTCAGAGCTGCAAGTATTCCTAACCCACTGAGCCATGCCACCAGCCCAACTCAATGATTCAGTAACTTCAATTCATTTTGCTATTCAGTTGAATTAATAACAGATAATACACGCTTTATAGAAACAAAAAATATGTCATAGAGACAGGAAACTAAAGAATTGCTGCTGAATCAATGAATCCAAGAAGACACCTTCCCTAAGATGTTAGGACCCTGGACCCAGAAACGGTAAAACTCAGGTGGATGCTGACAAAGGGTCAGGAAATTAACAAACCCTGCCGACAAAGACTTTCTAAATGTAAAGCATTAGTATTAGTGTGTGCACAGTGGCTAAATGTGATTCAGAGTGATGTGAAGGTTTCTTTGGTGTGCTTGTGGTTGTAGTTGCTGTTGCTGTTGATTTGATGTGTTCTGTGTTTGAGACAGCGTCTCGCTTCATAGCTCTGGATGTCCTAGAGCTCACTAGAAAGGCAAGGCTGGCCTCCAACTTACAAAGGACTGCGTGAGTCTGCCCCACTGAGTGCTAGGATTCAAGGTATGCTTCACCAGCCAGAGTGATGCTCAGATTTCTGTGACATAAGGAGTGCTTTGTGGGGTTAGATCTATAGCTTGGTAGTTAAGAGAACTCATTGTTCTTGCTCAGTGTCTTTTTCATTTCTTGTGCATTCCCTCCTAAATGTTATGTTCTCTTTCTTATCAAAAGAACCAAAAGGAATATTTTATTAAATCCAATAGCTTCTGGAAAGCTAACAGATCACTGAAATACGTTCTAGGTAAGATCCCCTGCAAGCCATCAGAGAATGAATTCCTATGGAGCCAGGTTAAACTTAATACCTTCCAAGTTTTTGTCTTCAGTGTTCTCTGGTAACAATGTCAGGATAAAGGTGTCATATTGGTCTCGTTGTATTTCCTGCCCTGGGAAAATGTTCTTGTCTATTTCAAAGCACTCCTTTTGAGATAAAAAGTAATTCATTTTCAGTGTATGCATATGAATGTTTGCTTGCATGTTCGCAGGTGTGTATATCAGAGATGATGATTCTTGTGTGGCAACTTTAAAGGGTATAGAAACATTCAGGTTTGAAGCCTATTATAACTTACTTTGGAAGGTACTGTTTGACCATATTTTACTGGACTTATGTTTACAGTGGTTTCTTATAAATAAAAATATTTAACAGTCATGAAAGGATCAGATATAGGACCTTAAATGATTTTTCTTCAAGTAAACAAATTGAACTTATTATAATATATCTTGCATTCTGATGTAACAAATGGCTTCATGGGATATAACAGGAAACCGAGCTAATTTCCCATCAGTTGCTCTGTTGAAGATTGTCCTACTGTAATATCTTGTAATATTTTGACTTGAGGACATTTGGGTTTATTTTAGCAGAGATTTGGAGTAGAAGTATTCCACTCTGACATGATCATTCATTTCTGTCTCAGGACCTAGGTACATTTTAATAGATGGGATGAGAGAAAGGACTGTTTTGTCTCTCAAGGAATTGCTAAACCAGATGTTGTAAAGTGAGGGGGAGGTTTTTAGATTTTAGCTGAAAAACATAATCTGGATGAATTAAAAACCTACAAACTGACATCAGATCAGTAACAAAGCCAGATAGCGGTGTGTAGTTCAGAATTCACCTCTGGCCAACTAGTTACAACTCTTTGAGGTGACTTTTCCAGGTCATTTCTTATTGTGTATTTGTGGAGGATTTGTGGTAGAAGCAAGCAAATGACCATCTGTTTCTACATCAAAGGCATCCATCTCCAAAGTTGCTCACTGAAAATGGGGTCAAGGTTGGATTTAGTTCGGCAAAGGCCACACAAAAGTACTGCTGGCTTTAATACATTTCAAGTTTTAAAATAGTTTAGTCTGTATGATATTTGTGTACAAAACAAAAATACAAGAAACATGATATTATAATTAGTTTCCCTAGATCACTATATTTCATATTTGACTCCTGACAAAGGAAAAAGGGCTACATCACTACCCTTTAAAGATGTTCTCCAAAGCCTTCCTTTTCTGTTTCAGTAGATTGTAAAGTAGATAATGACCTTGATATGAACAGCAAAACTTAAATTTTACAATAAGATGTTTATCAATGAATATTGTTTGTCTGGAAAACAGGAGAGCCTTCTTCAACTCTGAGGTTTTTCAACTTATCATTTTCTCAAAGTTTATATTAAAAGCAGAAAACACCAAAACTAAGACAATTGTCTTACCATCTATAGTCTTCGAAGATCCATTAAACACCAGAACTTCCACTGGATTCCAAAAGAGGGCAGTGGAAGTCCACTCATATGCTCAATGGTGTTGCTGGGGAAAAAATATCCCCTGAAAGAAAAATTTCCTGAAGAGTAACTTGTTTTAATCCAGCTACCTAAGGAAAATGAGAATTATGGCACTTAATTAAAAAGTATTGACACCATCTGTAACCCCACCTCCAAACCTCCACATTTTATATTCGTTAATGATAAAAAGATATATATCAGGGACTAGTCAAGGTAATCTTCTTATAAGGATCAATGACTTATCTCTCTTTCACAATAATCCTACAACATTATCCTTAAATAAAAAGATAGCGAGCAAAAAAGAGACTTTTATGTGGCTGTATTTACATTCATAATCTCTTTCACAGAAAGAAATGGTGCTAAATATTTCATTCTCCTAGTGATACATTTTTCTCTTTTAATTAAATGGTTTTAAACCTATAATTTTAAAAGAGAGCAGATCTCCAGTTGCTGTTACATTTTTGCCAGTGATGTTTAGCTAGGGTTTGAATTTTATAGATGAACAGAACAGAAATAGATAAAATAGTAACTGGCCAGTTGTCCACTTTTGATAAAGTTTTTGCTTTTTGAATACATGCATACATTGCATTTAAAAGTGAACGTTTCCCCAAGACAGATGCAACTTGTTTAAAAAAAGAAAGCTTAACTTAATTTGGAGGAAAATATAGCTAAAAGTCTATTTATGAAACATTTTATCACTGGGTCTTACTTGGTCCCTTTATTTTTCAGATCCCTTATCCATGCCGTCTTTTTATTTGATGTTTTCATTTGTTCCCTGTACTTTTTCTCTGCAGACTTCAAAACACACTTAGTTAATGGAAATACATGCACATCATCTCATTTGGATCTCTTCTAGAACTGATGCTTCGAAATACGGCTTTTCCTTACATTTGAATTAAATTACTGTCTTCATGCTTTTAAAAAGTTACAGTGATAACACTTTTATTTCAATTCTCCATTTCTTTTGTACTTGTAAAGTATTAGATACCAGTGTGTAAAGCATTAAGAAATATAGACACCGACTAGGAATACATACCAATGAATCAGACTTTCCTTCCCCAAGACAGGCTGTCACACTGTCTACACATTTTCCTCCTTTTTTAAATGCAAGTACATAAAATATGTGTCTGGCTCAAATATATGTATATATATATATATATATATGTATATATATTCATGTTAACAAATATATATTTTACATGTGCTGTATGTATATATATCCCCAACAAAGAACCTTATAACTTTCTTAGTAATATACATTGTAGACTCTTCCAAGCTTTTATCCCTTCACCATGTGATTTTTAACTGGCTATCCATCAATCTAGTATCTGTGCTTGGCATTATTCACTTATTCCCTGTAAATGAATGCTATAACTGAAGCCATTGTAGGCTGGAGATTGAAAATCATCCAAAGTGAATAATGTTCTTTGATAGCTGCTCAACATCCTGCTCATTACCCTGACTTTTTAAATGAAGTTCATGACCAGCCTACATAACCAGCTGTTGACTACTAAAGAGAGGTGTTCTATGGGAAGGCAGCTATTGACTCCATGGTTTTGTGGATGCGATTCGCATTTCATTGATTAGATTTGAGGAGCAGGAACAAGGTAGCTACTCCTGATTCTGAAAGTCCCTACTGCTCATGGTGCTTTACTTTTGACCCGGTTTTGTCCTGGAAAGTCAGAGAGGGGTCAAAACAATGCCATGTCCCCCAAAGGTCAAATTCTTTGAACTGTTTTCAGATTCTGATTTTTGCACCTATATAAAAGACATAAGTTAGACTAACTTTGTCATTATACATATCATAAGTATCCATTTAGTAACTACACTTAAATTTCAACTAGAAGATATTGAAGAACTTGACACAGTCGATGAAAGCTGATATTAAAGAAAAGCTAATAACATAGGAAATTATGTATTAAAGCTTAAGTGGATAGGGCTCAGCTGTCCTCCTTATCCCATCCAAGTCACTTTTAACCACCTCTTAGTGCCAGACCAGATAATACCCTGTGCAGACCTTGTAAAGAACAACTGTGTATTTGATACCATACACATATGAGCATAAGATCAATTGAATATACCAGTTACTCCTATGTATATATTTAACATACTCCCTTTACTGAGATTACATATATATATATGTGTGTGTGTGTATGTGTGTGTATGTGTGTGTGCGTATATACATATATATGAGTGTGTGTATGTATATATAAGGTTATATATAATATATTATATTTTATTATGTCATATTTTATATAACATATACATGATATTTAAATATATTGTATGTAATATAATTTATACAACATATATTTGAATATTATGTTTTAAATTACATATTATATAATTTGTAAATATTGTATAAAATAATATAATACTTTTCATTGGCAGATTAAAATTGTCTGGAACCAGAAACAGAAGTCAGAGGAGTATATTCTATAAACAAATATGAGGACACAAGAATGGCTGAGATACTGATGAGATATTGCTGAACTTCAGCCACAGGTGCATAGCAAGATGATAATTGAACCTACGCTCTCAGGACAAACGTTAGTGTCCACACCCACTCCATCACCGGCCATCGTTTAATATGTTTTTTTCACCTTATATTTATCTACAAGTAATAACATACTTTAAATAATATGTAAATATTTAATATTATCTGTACAAAGAGTCATACAAAACACATCCAGATGCACAATTCTAAGTGACTATTTTAAGAATTTGACTTTTTTGTTTGTTTTGTTTTTTTTTTGTTTGTTTGGTTTTTTTTGAGACAGAGTTTCTCTGTGTAGCCTGGCTGTCCTGGAACTCACTCTGTAGACCAGGCTGGCCTCAGACTCAGAAATCCGCCTGTCTCTGTCTCCCAAGGGCTGGGATTAAAGGAGTGTGCCACCACTGCCCGGCTGAGAATTTGACATTGTTTTACACTTTGGCTTTGTAATTTTTTTTTTAAACAAAAACTTTTGGTGTCTCCTTTCTCACAGTCAAGTAAATGAAAATGTGATTACACATTTGAATTTCACAGGTTTCCTGTTTTATTCTTGGAGTTGGGATATGTGGTTTTTGTTTATTTGTTTTGTTTTGTTTTGTTTTGTTTCTGTCTTCTTTTTTATTATTATTATTAGATATTTTCTTTATTTACCTGTCGTATGATATCTCCTTTCCCAGTTTCCCATCCGAAAAAAAGAAAAGAAAAAAGTCCTGTTCCCTCCCTTCTCCCCCTGCTCACCAATCCACCCTCTCCTGCTTCATGGCCCTGGTATTTCCCTACACTGGGGCATAGAACATTCACAGGGTCAAGGGCCTCTCCTCCCATTGATGACTGACTAGGCCATCCTCTGCTATACATATGCTGATGGAGCCATGAGTCCCACCATGTGTACTCTTCAGTTGGTTGGTTAGTCCCTGGGAGCTCTGAGGGTACTAGTTAGTTCATATTGTTGTTCGTCCTAAGGGGCTGCAAACCCTTCAGCTCCTTGGGTCCTTTCTCTAGCTCCTTCATTGGGGACCCTGTACTCAGTCCAATGTATGACTGTGAGTCTCTACCTCTGTAATAATTGGGTACTGTCAGAGCCTCTTAGGAGACAGTTTTATCAGGCTCCTGTCAGCCAGCACTTGCTGGCATCCACAATAGTGTCTGGATTTGATGATTGAATATGGGAAGGATTCCCAGGTGGAGCAGTCTCTGGATTGTCCTTCCTTCAGTTTCTGCTCCATAGTTAGTCTCTGCAACTCCTTCCATCGGTATTTTGTTCCCCATTTTAAGAAGGAAAAAAGTATCCACACTTTGGTCTTCCTTTCACTTGAGTTTCTTGTGGTTTGTGGATTGTACTTTGTGTATTTCAAACTTCTGGGCTAATATCAACTTATCAGAGAGTGCATACCATGTGTGTTCTTTTGTGATTGGGTTACCTCACTCAGGATGATATTCACCAGATCCATCCATTTCCCTAAGAATTTCATAAATTCATTTTTTTTTAAATAGCTGAGTAGTAATCCATTGTGTAGATGTACCACATTTTCTGTATTCATTCCTCTGTTGAGGGGCATCTGGGTTGTTTCAAGTTTCTGGCTATTATAAATAAGGCTGCTATGAACGTAGTGGAGCATGTGTCCTTATTACATGTTGGAGCATCTTCTGGGTATATGCCCAGGAGTGGTATAGCTGGGTCCTCTGGTAGTACTATGTCCAATTTCTGGAGGAACTGCCAAACTCATTTCCAGAGTGGTTGTACCAGCTTGCAATCCCACCAGAAATGAAGGAGTGTTCCTCTTTCTCCACAACCTCTCCAGCATCTGCTGTCACCTGAGTTTTTTTATCCTAGCCATTCTGACTGATGTGAGGTGGAATCTCAGGGTTGTTTTGATTTTCATTTCCCTGATGACCAAGGATATTGAACATTTTTTTTAGGTGCTTCTCAGCCATTCGGTATTCCTCAGTTGAGAATTCTTTGTTTAGCTCTGTACCCATGAAGTTAGCTCTGGAGTCTAACTTCTTGAGTTCTTTGTATATATTGGATATTAGCCCTTTATCAGATATAGGTGGTAAAGATCTTTTCCCAATTTGTTGGTTGTCATTTTGTCCTATTGACAGTGTCTTTTGCCTTACAGAAACTTTGTAATTTTATGAGATCCCATTTGTCGATTCTTAATCTTAGAGCATAAGCTAATGGTGTTCTGTTCAGGAAATTTTCCCCTGTGCCCATATCCTCAAGGCTCTTCCCCACTTTCTTTTCTATTAGTTTCAGTGTATCTGGTTTTATGTGGAGGTCCTTGATCCACTTGGACTTCAGCTTTCTTTTTTACAACATAAAACGCTGTTAACCTTCCCCTGAAATTGGTGCTCAATTCTAGAATGGTATGTATTTATGGAAAGCCACTTTCTAAAATGAGCAAGGAAAGACTGTTCTTCCCCAAGGATTCGAAATCCGAATGGAATCTGAAGCAGGACAACTCAGCAGATAAGTGCCAGCTTGAAGCAGGAGCCACTTAACAGAAACACAAAATGAAGTGGATCACAGCTTTGTCTAAAGCAAGAAGTAGCCTGTGCATATGTGAGAGAGTCCTCTCAACTGGAGCTGCAATGCAAGTTCTGCTGACTCCTGAGATGTACTGTGGTTTGCGCTGCCTTCTTTCTGTTTCTGATTGACAAAGAATGCTTGCCTGCATGCAGATGCTCACCCACCTGAGGCTTTGTGGGATTGAGGGCAAATATAGCCTCTTATATGCTGGTATCAGAGTGAGGGAGCGCTGGAACCCGAGTTACAGACCTCGATGAAGGCTTTCATTCCAATGAAAACACAAAGTGGAGTGGAGAGCCACCTGAGAATGTCAGCACTTCAGTTAGAAGAGAGGCTCCAGCTGATCCCTCTTGATGAGCACCAAGCCAAGGACAAACAAGCAAACAAACAAAAGCCTAAGGGAGAATCAGGTTAGTGGAGGATTTTAGGCCAGACTTTTAGTCTTTATATATGAAAGGAGTATGTGGGAAGGGCCAGCCCGTGATGGGTGGTACCACCCCATGCTGGTGGTCCTGGCTGCTATAAGAAAGCAGGCTGAGCAAGCCATGAGGAGCAAGTAAGTAAGCAGCACCCCTTCATGGCCCCTGCATTAGTTCCTGCCTCCATGTTTCTGCCCTGACTCCTTACCCTGACTTCCTTCCATGATGAACCTCGATATTTGAAAGGGTAAGTGAAATAAACCCTTTCCTCCACAAATTGCTTTTGGTCACGGTATTCATCACAGGAATAGGGACCCTAAGATAAGAATGTTGTACTCTATTTTCTCCTAAGCCAACAGTGCAAACTCTGGGCTGGTTTAGTTCTCAGATGACACCATGTAGTATCTGGTGCCCTTTGTGACTGCCACACCTTGGTGTAGGATGCTATTGGTCTATTGGTTCAGAGGTCAGGAATGCCTACAAATCTTCTGCAAGGATTTCAAAAGACCCCTCAACAGAGGCCATTTAGTCCCAGATGTTACAGTATCTGTGATTGTAGGACTGTGTCTACCGTAGAATGGCAGCCACCTAACTGCAGGCTGGTGTTGAATTGGGAATGTGTGTCCTTAAAGGGAGATTCTGACTCACAATGTGAGTTGCCAGAATTGCAGTACAAAAATGGCAAACTTTAGGTTATCTTTCCTACTATCTGAACTTTCCTCTAAGGTTTTCAGGATGCTGTCATTTGTTTTAAAACCCTGTTGCCTTAAATATAGCTGCTGAAATCAAGTATCAAATTAAACAGGACAGATATTTAAATTACACATCTCAACCCATTTACAACATAGCAAGGAAGTGCTTCAGTGAACAGAACTAGTCATCGTTAAAATATCATTTTAAAGAGTTTGTTATGAGACAGGAGTGATGCCTCAGGAATAAGAGTGCTTATTGTGTTTGCAGAGGACCTCAGGTGGTTAGTTACTATCACTCACAGAAGTAGGCCTAACCACTCCAGTTCCAGGGAATGCTATACCCTTCCAGCCTCTGTGGACACGTGGTGCACATACATACACTCTGGCACCCTCCCCCAACCTAGCTAAGTCTTTTCCTTATTTCTTTATTACGATGTCTTTTAAAACTTTATTTTTGACAATTATATACATGCTTAGATTATTGTTATGACAATGTGTTTTATAATTCCCTTTCATGTCTTTTAATCTGCTCTCAACTAGTCCCCCTCCTACATGCATGAGGTGTGTGTGTGTGTGTGTGTGTGTGTGTGTGTAGTGTGCCCACATGTGCATGTGCGTTTTCGTGTGTGCTTGTGCACGAATACTCAAGTGTGTGTGCATGTAAGGACAGGTTTTGTGAATTCATGAGGGCACCAACTCTGTCATACTCAGAAAGCAGCATGTCACGGTGCTCCCCCTCATCGTCCGTTTCCTTCAGCCTTTCTTCTTCCTCTCCTATGAGATCTGCTGTGCCTTGGAGGGGTGATACAGAGGTGCCCCTTAACTGTCTTAAGGAAAAAATTTAAGCAAAGGACTTGAACACAAAATGTAAACAAGTCAATAGTTAAAGCAACAGACATTTCAAATTAGGAAATGACCAAAAACAGGGGTCGAACTAAAACGTTCGTGTGTCTGGTAACTCCATGTTTGCTTGTTTGTTTTTGCTTTTTTGGTTGTGTTTTTATTCACTCTTTCTCCTCCCTTTTAAGGAAGCATAGTGAACAATGTATGAAAAAAAGTGTTTGTCAGAGCTGCACTGGATTCCTCATTAGGGGCTTTCCTCTCCTGGAAAGCTTTCGGGACCTCTACGAAACAGACATTGTGGGGTGTGAAACTGTCAAATGTAGACAAAAGGCTTCCAAGGGGCCTAGCCTTGCCTTAGAAGGCGCTTGTTTTCTGTCTCAGAATGGAGCTTGCCTGTGATGAAGTCTGTTTTTTCTAAAACTTGGCAACAGCTGACTGGTGAGGTTCGGTCTTGGCCGGAAGTCTTAGCTACAGCGGTGGCAAGGGTTAATATGAAACCCACCACAGCATTTTGCACCATCTCCCAGGAGAGCTCGCAATGGATTTCCACTGCCACTGGACATAATGGCTCGCAGCTGCAGCAGCCCATGGCAACACTTGATATTCCCGTCGCTAGCAGACCAGCCCTTTTGGTAGAAATGAAACAATCGCTGGTACTGGGCTGTGAATTGTAGCTGGGGTCAGAGTTCCTAAGTCACAACCTAAAATGACCTTCCAGTCCCTAACCTAACTTTCCCAGCTTTTGGGTGGGTCCCTTATCTAGCCAGTCAGCCTGTGAGCCAGTCAACCGGTCATCTGTTTATTTTGACAAACTGGGGATAGAACCTCCGATCTCACACATACGAGGGGCCAGGTTTCTACTACTAAGCTGGATCCCCAGCCAATTTTTCTTTTCCTTGAGTCTCACTAGATTTCCCAGGCTACTCTACCACTCACTCTCTATTCCAGGAAGAACTAGATATCACAGTCTTCCGGTCTTGGTCTCCTCGGCTGGGTTCCAAACCTTGAACATCAGTCTCACATTTATCCTATCTATGAAAAGGACACATTAGCAGATATGTATAAAGATGAAAAACAAAAACAAACAGACAAACAAAAAACAAGTGAGGTGCTTCAGGGAAATTGATAGTTTTATGTAAATGGAATTGATTTCTATCTTCTAAGGGGTAATTTTCATCTCTTTAAAGAGAATTTGGCTTTATTCCTTTAGGGTTGTGGTATAAGTGGCAAAGTATATCAAATACATGATTCAAATTCACCAAAAATCTAATCTCAGCCCATCAAAGGCTTTGTGCTAAAACCAAACCAAACCAAACCGGACAACAACAACTCACTATTGGAGATGTTATTCTCCTGGGACTAAACCGTAAACCCCTGAAACAAATAGTATGGATAGAGCCACCTAAAGAGAAATATAAACCATCCATCCCTCTAAGAACCTCTCTCCCTCTCTCTGTCTCTCTCTATCTCTCTCTGTTTCTGTCTCCATCTTTCTTCTCTTTCTGTCTCTCTGTCTCTGTCTTTCTCTCTCTTTTCTCATAATAATCTTCTGATTATGGATTCCCCTCCCATCCAGATTCACTCTGTCTCTCATAAAAATAGAGCAGGTTTCTAAGAGATAATGATAAAATATAAACATAAAATATAGCATAAAACAAAATCTATCACATCAAAGTTGGGCAAGACAAACCAACAGAGCCCTAGAAAAGGCACCAGAATCAGAGACGCACTTGTTGGCACACTTAGGAATCCTGCAAAAACACTAAACTGAAAGTCTTCACACATCTGCAGAGGACCTGGTGCCGACCCGTGCAGGCTTATGTGTGCTGCTTCATCCTCCATGAGCTCTGATGAGCTTGGCTCAGTTGATTTAGAGGGTCTTGGTTCTCGATTTTCTTCATTCTTTGTGGCTATTATACTCTTCCCACATCCCTCTCCATAGATTCTCAAGCAGCTCTCAGGATGCCTGTACTATGCAGCTAACATGTATACACACACACCCCACACCCCCCCACACACACACACACATTGTCTAGTTATTCTCATTGTCCATTGTTCTGCTGAATTATGTACTCAGTAGACAATCGTGCTTAAAACTGAAAATTTACCAGGCACAGCACACAGTGTGTGCTTAAATCATGATTTGAGAAATCAAGGCATGATGCCATCATTTATACTTCTTCACTGTCCCCGCGCAACTTCTCCCATATCCCTACCACCACCCTCTGTTTAATTCATGACTTCTTTTTCCATAATCAATATATGAACATAAATACTCACAACTGGTCAGTGAAGACAATAAATGGCCATAAAATTCCCAGCCTAAACAGGACATCATCACACAGTCCCTATGCTTAGGGCTTAGGATACCTCTCCAAAGAGGCTGAAAGACTGAAAGGGAACAAGGGCAGCTACAGCATGATAGTCTCTTCTGGACAGGACGGGTAGGTTACAATTATGTGGTACTTGTAGGCAAAGCCTGCATTACTCAACTATCCTGGAGAAACAAACACAGGAGATCTACATCTACATCTACATCTACATCTACATCTACATCTACATCTACATCTACATCTATATCATCTATGCCTAATGTCTTTGACTATGTCTATATACATACATTTGTAGATCTATCAATATTCATTTATCTATCAATCTATGGACCAACATGTATTGATCCATTCATAAATGTATCAGTAATCTATTACTATCTATTCATATTTATCATCTGTCATTGACATTTAATATCTACTCATTGATATCTACCTGCATATAATCTACCTAATTTAGAAACAGTATGTGACATGTTATTTTGCATAATATGTTTTCATATCTCACACAGACTGTGTGTATATGTACACATGTGGATTAAGGCTTCACTGTGGGAAAAGTTTAAGAATACTACAGTCTTGTGCAATACTAAAAGTCAACATGTGACAGAATTTTAAAGCAGCAGGAAGCACTGGGGACAGTCCATGATGTCATTGAGGCCCCTTGAGAAAATGTAGTCATTAACTGAGTTGCATGTGATGATAAGAAGCCATTAAAATAAACAGAACTTCTCGATAATTACAAACATTTTTGGAAATGTTTTGTGTCTGTCTTTTCCTGGGTAGACCCATGCTTTTGTTAAAAAAAAAAAAAAAAAAAAAAAAAAGTACTTGTTTTTTGTGCATGATAACTGAAATCAAATAAATGAAATTAAAAAAAGAATTAGTGGTCCCTATTTGACATCAAATTTTAGGTATGTTTAATTTCTTTTAAACAGCTGAGACCACTGACAAAAGTTGCATAAAGTGAATTGTGCTTTATCATAGACAAAACTCTTCAAATATTTAATTGATGTTTGTTCGTAGATGATTAATAATTAGTCAAGAAAACATTAATCTTCTATAATGGTCTGTCTTCTACAGGTATTATATACTTTATTTGTGCACTTAGGTGGTGTATATTGGTGTTTAACCTCCTTTCTTCTCCCTCTCCCCCCCCTCTCTCTGTGTTTGAGTGTGTAAATGATTGTGTATGTGTGTGTATTTACACAAACATGCCTGGACTTTGTTATCCACAGAGCATCCAAGATCACCAGGAATGCCAAATGCAAGCCCAAGCCAATAGTCCTGGTATAAAGAGATACTATATGCCTGGATTTTTTGAGATTAATATTTTTTTTCAAATTAAATCTTGTGATTATTTATGCATAGGGATCCTCTGAAACATGTACACTTAAAGGCATATCGAAAATGTGTATTGTAACAAGTTAACCTGAGGTTCATCACAGGGCCTCATTACCTGACCACTTTGCTATTTTATATTGCTTTTAAAAGTTTCCACTGGGAACTATCTGTGTATAATTGTCCTTCTCCTATCCTGAAACATTCTGAACTCACATAGCATATTGGTTTATTACAGTCACATCATGTCTACCCACTGATGCTGATGCCTACCCACTAATGCTGATGCTGACTTCCATTCATGCTTCCACCCCATCTGCATTACAGCATGCACCTCTGGAGGATTGTGGAAGGGTGCAGGAAATAAAGTCACCTCTGCTCTTTAGAGAGCAAGGACACCGTATAATTTTGTGGAATTATTAAGCAAAGGGGTGAATGAATGATCCATGCTATTAGGGTTTCTGGAATGCAAGGTCTTGTGTGATGCCTGAGTACAGTGGGGCTTGGCATGTACATTCTGAGCATATGTGGTATTTAAGAGGCATGCTTAGAGCGTATTATATGTCTCTAAGAACTCAGAGATGGAACAGACGGTCGTTATCCCAGGATGTTAAAGAGGAATGTCTGGATAGCTTTCATTTTATAAATAATCCACCAAATTTAAACCTTGTTTAAATGTTTATAACAGAGAACATGTTTTTAGTGGTTAGAAGAGAGAAATGACCTCTAACATCTATTAATATTATGCCAACTTCTGGTTACTAAATTTGTCATTGGGGTAAATGTTATTTTCTGCACCATATAGAACTTTTTGTTAGGATTTAAACTAAATTTAGAGAAATAACATATAAGATTATATGTAGGTTTCATTCATACCTGTATAAAAATAAATGTCGTGTGTGCTCACATTCACATACTTAATTTTGGGATTTTTTTTAAAAAATAGAGTTATACTCTTTTCACTAGAACACAGAGAAATAAAGAAAAAAATTAAATGATCTGTCTATCTCTTTGGTATATGTTTTTAAAGTTTCAACTTAATGTTTGTGTCACCTCTTAAAACAGCTTTAGTTTTAAAGGTTGCTCATGGGAAACATCATTGGACATGGAAATAACATGCATAACATTAATAACAGCATTTCCATCATGTTGCCTTTAAATGTTAGAACATGTACAGTGTTGGGAATGGTGGATGAGCCTCATTCCAACCCAGAATCTTATACAGCATCAATTCATGAGCTCAGTTCTTCTAATGAGTGCATCATTAAGAGTCTTGGTCTTACAGGCTTTTCCTTTAACCTAGGACTAAGGATAAGGTTGGGGCAACTTAGACAAAAATCAATGGTAGAGAATAGACAAGGTTACATAGCTCCTGTCCCTGTGTAATCTACTGGGTCTCAACACAGCTGCAGACCTCCTTAGGAGCAAGCCAGGCTGACTCGCAGCTGGGAAACACCTGCTGAGCTGTGCTGGTGAGCATGGCAGTTGTCTACTTTGATTGGACAGGACATCTGTTTCTGATTGGTGGCTGTTCATGCCCTGCCAGTCATTAGATATTCTCAACACCTCCACCTAGAATAGGCACCCATGTTCTATTATTCATGTCATAAAGACAGCTACTTCTATCAGGATTTGACTCGTACACAGGAAGAGCATACGGGGAGGGCATGCATAGACTAGATGCCCATGCTTTATCTTCATTATTTTGTGCTTTCCTTTACCTTTTCTGGGGTTTATTTTTATCACCTTTGTCGTCATCGTCGTCATCATCATCATCATCATCATCATCATCATCATCATCATCATCATCGTCATCACATATAAATACTGCATATGTGGGTATCTGTATGTGAGTATATGCAGGTGACTTCAGATACCCACAGAGGACAGAATTGGAATTAAAGGTGCATGTGGATCAACTGAATTGAGTGCTATGAACCAAACTTGAGTCCTTGGCAAAAGCAGTATATATTCGTAAATGCTGAGCCATTCTATATCCCTTAACTTTATCTTTGAGCTTAGGTTTTTGTTTTGTTTCTGGTTTTGTTTCTTGGGGTTTTGAATACAATTTGTATTTATATTGTATCAATATTATTGTTACCACTATATTGAAATGATCTATTATACACATAAAACAGATATATCTACCTATGTACTTCTCTAAAAACATGAGCCTTATAACATAATGTCCAGGTTTGACATTAACATATTGTTTCATATATATATATATATATATATATATATATATATATATATATATGTGTGTGTGTGTGTGTGTGTGTGTGTATTCTTTTCAAACTTTTAAAATTATTTTTGAGAATTTCATAGATGTATATAAAGGAATGTTGTATCTACCCTATTTTCCTTCACACTGACCATATCCCCACACACAGGACCAATTCAAACTATTTTGTCTTTTTCTTTTATAGTTTCTAAGTCCATTTAATACTACATATATGTGCATGAGCATAGGGTCAAATAGAGGAGCATGCGACACCTACCAGTGGCCACATCCTCAAAACAGAATTATTCTCTTTTCCAAGAAACCATATGCTTCCAACATCTCCCTAGCAAAGGGTAGACCTTCAGATCATCTTCCTATCTATGCTGGGATTTGGACTGATTTGATCTTATGTAGGTTGAGTGCAAGTATCTGAGCAGATCTGGGATCATGGGAACAATGGTCATATACTGTTCAGAAATCAGTATTTCACAGCACTTTATGGCTATTACATCCATCTCATCTCCTCTTCTGTAATGCCCCCTGAGCCTTGGTGGTGGTGGATTTGATTGATATAGATGCTCCATTTATGCCTGAGGGCTCTCACTCTCAGCCCTTTGAACAGGAGTACATGTCTTCATTGGCTACAGCCCACTGTAAAATGAAGCTTCTTGGGCAAACATTGAGAAGCGAACATGAATTAACATAGAGATGTGAAGGCAGTTTGACAATATGACCATTTAGCAGAGTAATGGCAGTGGGTTCTACCCTAGAAGCATGTCCTTCTGAACCACAGAGTTTTAACTATAGTTACAGTTACACACATCCCATCAGAAAGTGGCTAGCTACCCCTAACCTTTGTGCCATTGTTGGACCAATAGGTACATCCCTTCTGCTCAGGTCAGTATTGAAGCTTGCATGGTCCAGTTCTGGGTAAGATCATTTCATGTCTTTGCTGGAGCCTCATTCCAGCTGTGTAGCTCTTTGGTTGGTAGTTCAGTCTCTGAGAGCTCCCAGAGGTCCAGGCTAGTTGTCACTATACTTCCTCCTGTGGGGGTCCCATCCCATTCAGGGCCTTCAATCCTTTCCCCAACTCTTCCATAAGAGTCCCCAACCTCCATCCAATGTTTGTCTATAGGTATCTGTGTCTGTTTCAGTCAGCTGCTGGGTACAGCCTCTCAGAGGACACTAATGCTAGTCTCCTGTCTGTAAGCAAAACACAGTATCTTTAACAATGTCAGGAGTTGGTGTTTACCCATGGGATGGGTTTCAGGTTGGGCTGGATATTATCTGGACATTCCTTCCGACTCTGCTCCAAGGGCTGAAGAGATGTCTCAGGGCTTAAGAGCACTGGCTGCACTTCCAGAGGTCCTGAGTTCAGTTCCCAGCACCCACATGGTGGTTCATTACCACCCATCTATAAAGGGATCTGATGCCCTCTTCTAGTATGCGGCATACATGCAGCAGAACACTCATCCAAAAAGTACATAAGTAAATAAATAAGAAAAAGCCTTGTATTGGTTTTGTTGTTGTTGTTGTTTGGTTTTTTGTTTGTTGTTTTTTGTTTTTTTGCAGTTCACATGTGTTTCCCTACCTTCGCCCTCATTTTTTAAAAAGCTAGTATGGTGAGATTATAGGCCTCCTTAATTTATTTTTCCAGTTAGTGGAAGATGTAATATGGTTCCTGAAAACATTTTTACACACACTTAGTTTGGGTTCCTATTTTTTCCTGCCTACCTACCTTCTCCTTTCCCCAGCTTCTGAGCACGCCCTGTCCCAGCCTATACTTTCTCACTTTTATGGTTGCTGATGATAAAACAACAAAACAAAACACACACACACACACACACACACACACACACACACACACACACACGAAACCATGAAGGCTTTAGAATAATAGGGTACATGAAGTCATTCTTTCCATATCCATTTATGAAATGGTTCTCTACCAAGTGTTATTATCAGCATGGCTGTTGAGAGTGAAGAGGCTGTGACCCCAGCAAGAAGCCGCCATCACTAACTATAAATTTCATTTTCACTGCTTTATTTTCTGATGGTGCCAGTGACCACCCCCCCCAATCCCTTCCTCATAGGCAAACATAACTGAATAGAATATAAACTAAGCAGAATTCTATCCTATTTTTCACTTCCTATTTTTGTCAAAAATATAAAACAGCGGGAAAGCTTGGAATTCCAGGAGACCTTAAAACAGGCAGAATCCTCTGTCTTTACCTGACATTTGGCATGGGTTTGAACAAATAAACGAAAAATGGTTCTTCACAACCACACACACACAGAGATGCACATGCGCACACGCACACACACAGCCAGGCTGTGAGGGTACACTTAGTGGCTAGACACAGCTGGAAATAATTGGGAAAGAGAGTACGGTGCAGCAGAGTTTAAAAACCACATGGACTCAATGATATTTTCATAGTGCTCCAAGCAATTTTCTTCCACAAGTCAAATGGTTTCAAGACACTCCAGCCCCAAATTATATACACAACATAAATGCCAAGAAAAGGAAGAAGAAGAAGGAAGGTAAACTGTAATGCATTAGGACAAAACAACCGGTCACCCTTGAGGAAATTCCTTGTCAAAACTGTGAACGGGACACATCTTAGTACATACAGCCCTTGAGAAGCCTTTAATCCAAACTGCCCGACCACCTTATCCACCCCAGTGAAGAGTCTGTGTAGTGATTCCCAGAAGACCATGAAGAACACACCTGATTTACCTGGCTCTGTTTACTTCTGTGTCTGGGAAGGCAGTCCCAGAACCGAGCTAGCCACAATGTATATAAGTTGGTGGTACTGCTTCCACCAACAGTGCTGTGCAGAGGATGTACAACCTTGCCTGCAGGTGTTCTGTAGTGGTGCTATTCAAAGGAAGCCTCACAGAATCTCTCTCGATGTGATGTGGGATTATTTCAGCATTTTCATCATTAGGAATAAAGTTACTTTCATAAACCCCGGGAATTTGGAAGTTCACTTGTCTTTATAATTTTGACTGTGATTGATAGCCATATGGGTCATCATCAAGCTTATCTGGAGGTCTGACTATTCATTTTTTAATATAAAATAGTATTATGTCATGCCATGATATCGTCCAATTGTTTATCAGTGTCCATTTAGGTAAGCAAATATACTAGCAAATGCCAACCTAGCATGTGGTATAGAAAGAATCATTCTAAGGATCTTACACACGAAATTTACCTACACGTCTTCAGATAGTATATATCGCAGCTCTTTATGGTGTTATCATTCACCTTCATGGAGAACAAACATGAAACCTTAAATAGACACCAAATTAAAAGGAACCCAGTACAAAAACAGCTGAGTTTTGGTGCTAAATAGGTATTTTTGTCTTGTTGGGCTTTTACAAATAATTTTGAAAGAGAGAGCATGGGTGGAAGAGAAGGTGGAAAGGATGGGGAAATATGATCAAAATAGATTGTATAAAAATTAATTAAAAGGAAAAAATCCTGATCACTGACACCTTGTCAGAGAAAGAGTTAAGATGGCAGACATTTAAAAAGGAGAGACTATTTAAAATGTGCCAGACTGACATGAGATTTACAAGAGTTGCAAATTAACATACCCTGAAAACATTTCACAGGAGGTGAATGGTAAATGGAGGACTGTATCTCTCGCTTATTAGGAAAGTCTATGCATACAGAGTCTTGATCCACTTCTTCTGATTTTCAAAGGTATCTCTGAAAGGATGTAGCTGCATGGGTGAGCTATTTCTCTACATTCTTCACACTTGAGATAAAGGTCATATAGCCAGAAATTAGTAAATTACCAAGTGAAAATGAAATTGGCCCTCATCTGATTTCAGCAAGTAAAGTCTTCTGGGAGAAAAGCTGGTTCATCTCTCTGCTTCTTGGTTTCAGGAGCCAGGCTGCACTAACAGCCACACAGATAGAGCAGCTGCCTGCCCACAAAGACAAAAATCTTTACTGTCTGTTTCACTGAAGAAGGTTTGCCAACTCCTGACCTAGACAATTACAGTAGACTGTTTTTCAACAAAACACAGGAGAAAATATGAAAGACGACCAAACCTTTAGCAGGCAAAGGCAGACAGGGTTAAAATTTCAGACCTCTTTCCAGACAGTGTGCTGCGTCCCAGAGGCTTGCCATCTGTCATTGGATCTTCAGGACCATTATTGCAGGGGACATCTAGTTGGCCTAATGACTGGAATGCCACAGACAGAATCCATGGAAAGCAAGGAGAAGTCGCCAGAGCCCATTAGATCGAGATAACATTTTATTAGACTCTCACTCCAGCCCCAAGTTCAGTCTCCCAAACAGCCTCTTTGTGTCTAATATGGAATAATTATTTTTATAGGTCTTGAAACAAATCTTAGGTTGAAATATTTGTTTCCCTAGACTGTCATCAAAAGTATATTTTAGACTGGAATCACCAGGCGTGAGCTGATTCACAAGACTCTGTTAAACTGATCAGAATCTTAAAAGAAAAACTACCAGTCTAGCTATATTAGTGGTCCACGTAAACATCCTCTTTCCCCAGTTAGATTCGGTAAAAGACTCAAGGTGATGAGGCCTTGGAGTGCTTTCTCCATAGCTGTGCATTCAGCCTAGTGTTCTAACATCTAAGATTGAAGATAAGGAGTTCTGAAGAAAAAAAATGGAAAGAATGATCCGGAATGCTGGGCAGCTAACTACTCAAGGACACTAGAGAGTGTCCTCGGACTTAGGCTACTTAACAATTGAGAAAAATTTAGGGAATAATAAAATCATAGTGGCATCTGCTTTTGTAGCCAAATTTTTTAAATTAATCATTGCATTTGTTTACATCTCAAATGATATCCCATTTCCTGGTTACCCCTCCACAAAACCCCAATTTCACATCCAGTCTCTCCCCATTGCCCTTTGCTTCTATGAGGGTGCTTCCTCCCACACCCACTTTCTCTGGCCCCACAGCCCCAGCATTCCCCTACACCAGGGCATCAAAACTCCAGAAACCAAGGGTCTCCCTAGCCTGGCTCCAACTGATGTCAGACAAGGCCATCCTTTGCTACATATGTATCTGGAGCCGCGGATCACTCCCTGCACATTCCTTGGTTGGTGTTATAGCCCCTGGGAGCACTGGGTAGAGCAACCAGCCGACTTTGTTCTTCCTATGGGGTTGCAATCCCCCTCTGCTCCTCCAATCCTTTAGCCAGCTCCCCGACCAGGGTCCCTGAGCTCAGTATGATGGTTGGCTCCAAGCATCCACATCTTTATGAGTCATCGCATGGTTGCTGGGAATTGAACTCAAGACCTCTGGAAGAGCAGCCAGTACTCTTAACCTCTGAGCCATTTCTCCAGCCTGTAGCCAATTTTTAAATATATCCATTCTGATTTTGTATACCACAACTCACATTCCCCAAACTGCCACCATTTAAAGTGGTATGTCTTCTTGTACAAAAAAATAAAGTTACCAGACCCATGTATCATAGGAGTTTAAGCATTCCATGTCATATGGATCCCCTTTATCACTTTAAGATATAACAGTAAAATAATTAAAACTGGATTTATAGTGCCTACATGAACTGCTTGTTTCTTCCATTATATTTAGGCACTAAAATGTTTCAAGTATAATAAGACACATAATCCTAAGTTTTTAGAGTAGGGTCAGCACATATTCCTATATGTAATTTATACTTATATGAAATTGACTTAATTATGCTAGTGATACTAAAATTACCCCATGTAAGGTAAGTGTAAAGATGAATAACTAAAGATGTGTGAGGTAATAATTTTAGGATAAAATGAAAGAGTCGCACTCACTCTTAAAGTAGAAATTTAAAAAAAAAATCTAGGAGTGAACATGATTCCAATCATGTTTGCGTTTTTGAAGAAACACTTGCAAACAAAGCAAAAATTTTAGGAACTTGATTTTCTGAGCAACTTTTACAAATCCATCTTTTCCCCTAGAAACAAATGTGATCAACTCTGCAACTCTTTGGCGAGATATCCCATTAACCACCCAGATCAAAGCATTCACACAGGTCTTAGGAGATACACCCATGCATTAAAAGACCACTGAGTACAAATTGCCTGGTGGCACACCCTGTCAGTGTGGATGCATAGTCTTGAAATTATGAAAAACTTCTATTTTTTTGTGTTGTGAATGAGCTAGTATGTGTCTTGGTTGCTCTTACTTCTCAGATAGGAAACACTAAGACATATATGCCTGCACTCCCTTAGCAACTGGCCTCCATCCTCAGTCTTCTTCCCTACCTACACCTGAAGACTTAGCTGAACATAATGCTTCCCCTTGGCTTGGCTCTTTAGATAGATTTGATCAAAAGAAAGCCTGACAGGAGAAGAGGGCAGGAGCAGACACAAGATGCTGGTTTTCACAGGCTGTCAACAATAGGCTTCAATACTGTTATATCTCCATTTCTTGATAAGTGATGACAGCTGTTGATGTTGAATCTCTTTGCTGTGGCTTCTTCTTTCATAAGATGCATGTAATGCCTTTATTTTATCCACACTGGTTAGGCTCAGAGGTACTGGTGTATAGTGTCCATAAACAAGTGTAATACTTCCTTTGCATGTCTTTTTTCTCAATCTAATCATGCTTCTAAAGCAACAGTACATTTTGGTCTTAGTTCTAACCTTCACATCAATGTTACAATAGACTGGAATAATTAAACTGATATTTACTTCTTAAACCTATCAGGGTATGAGCATTCAGTAAAGGTAGACTCTCATAAGGTGATCTCATTCCACTTTGGAGACCCTATGTGTTCTTACAAGGAAGAAAACAAACATGAGAACATCAGTGGTCCCTATAAAAGGGCTAACTAATAGCTCCAACTTCATGATGTAATTATCTTTCCATGGCCTAAGTTCAAATACTATTTTACCAAGGACTATAATTTCAACTGCTGAATATTTCAGAGAATAAACCTCCATGTTTTTGAAATCTGTCATTACTAGGACATTTTGAAGTATTTCCTTCTCATAAAGATCTGCCGAAAAGCATTTGCATAGCCTCATTTTATTATTATAGATATTTCAGTGTCTATAAACTGATTTCTTATTAATAAAAAATATGAAAATAAGGACTAGATTTAGTGCACATTAATTGCTGACAGAAATGTGGTCATAAAAGATTTTTTTAATTATATAAGAGACTGTAATATTCTGTGGAGTGATAGATGTTGGAATTCCCATTTATTCCATATATGCTCAAGTATGTCATGTTTATTTTGGCAACAGAACAGGGAGATGGCTCAGAAATCATCACTGTTGCCAAATGATGCGTTAGTGAACGGGAAAATAACAGCTGAATCAGCCGAATCTGAAAACTTATGCCATTGACAACTAATACTCAATAAAGTCAGTGGCAGGTAGTTCTTTCATCTCATTCTGAGAGTTGCTATCCTGATTTTTGCTTTGCTATAATTTCTAGTCCTCATACCACAGCTTCCTCCGACAAATTCACACCCTTGGGCATTCTCAGATAAAAATTCCAATACTAATACTAATTCAGAGACTTTTTGTCATGATAGCCTGGAGGACCTAGAAACCATCAGTATGCAATGCCACATTTTCCTCATTCTTGAACAAGAGAATTTAATCTGAGTTTTGCCAAAGGAATTTGAGTGTTGCAAAAGAATTTTTAGACAGTCCTTGCCCAGAAAATTAAATGCTCTCAGATCCTCTTCTTTTGTAGGACATATTGTGGCATGTCATTGTCTGAAGAACAACAGCAAGTATTAATCTCTAAACCTACAGAATACCACAAATTTTTGTCTGTCAACACCAGCACCCATGATAATTGACATATGTTTCCTCACCAGTGATGCTAAAAATAGATGCTTTGAGAATTAAACTGAGCAATTGTTTCCTCATCTCTGAGCATATTTGTATTTCTAAAAAACAATCATTATGACTATCATATTGATGAATCGTAACCAGGTTTGCAACCATCTATAATTATCTAGAAGAAATTCATTGTTGTTTTAAGATATCCTTACAAATTCTGCTCTGTAAGCATGGCTATATTTATATCATTTGTATTTGCATCCATTTGGGTTCAAGACCAATGCATGCATAATCTACACATCTATATTATAAGCTGTTATCAAAGCATTTACTGTACTTATTAAGGACACTAGTATGATAGTAAAAGTATAAAACTTGAAAATATACATCAAATATAACTATATCTCCATTTCTCAGTTTTCACCACCAAAAGACCACAGAATAACTTTGTCAGAATTATAAATGATATAAAATCTCAAATGCTAACCTATCAGTCAGTTTCTTTTAAACAATGCAAACTTTTAAACTTTTTCCATACATTAACTTTCCCTCTGTAGTAAGAGAACAAATCAGTACTATCCAATGTAAAATATGGTTTCAAATATTTTTTTCAACTAGGGTTGTACATTGAATTTGCTTTCCCTATAAACTGACAGCAGAGAAGCCGGTGGTATAATAGTTGAAAGTCAAATGAAGTAACATTTATTACTGCGGTAAGATTGTACAAAATTCTAGTATATATCTTGAATTTATGTTAGTCACCCATCTTTCTGCAAATAGTGAAATGGTTACAAGTGAAATTAATCATACAATATACCTCCTGTTAGATTCTGTCCCAACCTTTATAGGACTGACTTAACCAATCAATATACAATTTCTGTGTGATTAAGAACATATTCTCTTCCTACCACTGTATATCATGTTCTCATTCCAGAACATTGCCTCTGGTCAACACTTTCTTCTTAACAACATAAAAAAGTTTTTAAGAATGCAGAAAACATCTAGTCCCAGAAAATTCAGTTTAAATGCCCAGCATTCCTTTAATAGAAATGGCAGGTAGAATTTCATCTGTATTAGTCAGGGTTTTAGAATAACAGGTAGTATGTGAATTTAACTGACAAGTTTTCTGTGAGTAATTCAATTGACATGGAATAAATCTGGTTATGTTTTTGACTGCTTGGTATTTCAAGGTTTTACATTTTTGCCATCGTGGAGATGGACCCAAATCTTAAAATCATTCAGTAGTGGAAAATTTCCCCCACTTATGAACTAACCCTCTACCTCCTCCAGTAGGTCTTGCTTTAAAAAAAAACCTAGTGTAGATTTCTGGCTATACAAGATGAAATAAAACTATTCTTTAATATTTTCTCTGTCCCCAATTACTACAGGTAAAAAGCATAGTAATTAGGAAGACATAAACTGCAGTGGTTTCCCATGATCTCCACATTTGATATGTGAGGTCTGTGTAATTCTGCCAACATTATCCCATGGTAATGCTCACTGCAGAACCTCAATACTGTCTGGCACAAACAATGGCTGATTATGTTTAGTAGTAGAACCTGAAAAAAAACAAGTGTGTTCTCTCTCGTCCTTTCTTGTTACCAGACATTTGATCACACTCTGAAACCCAAGAATGTATACTGGAAAAGCTTGTCTCTACTTGTGGTGTTGCTCAGTCCTAGCACATACCTTTAATTCAAGAGTGCTGTAGGATATTTGATCACACTACTGTGATTGTATACTGGAAAAAACCTATCTCTCTAGGTTTTTTCTGTGATTGGGTTAAGCCCATAACACACATCATTGATCCCAGGCAATGAAATTAAAGTTAGTTTGTAGAAGGAAGCATCCATGGTTGAAAATGATGTCTAGTTGAGAAGCAGACAAAGTGATGAATCAGAGAAAGATTTGACCGAATAGAATATGCTGAACTCTCATAAGAAGGGAAGCTGCAAGCTGGTAGAACCACTCTGGAAATCAGTCTGGCAGTTCCTCAGAAAATTGGACATAGTACTACCTGAGGATTCAGCTATAGCACTCCTGGGCATTTACCCAGAAGATGCTCCAACATGTAATAAAGACACATGCTCCACTATGTTCATAACAGCTATATTAATAATAGCCAGAAGCTGGAAACAACCCAGATATTCCTCAACAGAGGAATGGATACAGAAAATGTGGTATACATTTACACAATGGAGTACCACTCAGCTATTAAAAATGGTGAATTTATGAAATTCTTAGGGAAATGAATGGGTCTGGAGAATATCCCGAGTGAGGTAACTCAATCTCAAAAGAACACACATGGTATGCACTCTCTGATAAGTGGATATTCACCCAGAAATTCAGAATACCCAAGATACAATTCACAGACCACATGAAACTCAAGAAGTAGGAAGACCAAAGTGTGGATGCTTCTTCGAAGAGGGAACAAAATATTCACAGGAGGAAATATGGAAACAAAGTATGGAGCAGAGACTTAAGCAAAGGCCATCCAGAGATTGCCTCACCTGAGGATCCATCCAATATACAGCTACTAAACCTGGACCCTATTATGGATGCCAGGAAGTACTGGCTGACAGGAGCCTGATATGGCTGTCTCCCGAGAGGCTCTGCCAGAGCCTGACAGATACAGAGGCAGATGCTCATAGCCAACCATTGGACTGAGCACAGGGTTACCAATGGAAGAGTTGGAGAAGGAACAGAAGGAGTTGAGGGGGTTTGCTGCCCCATGAGGGGAGCAAGAGTGCCAACCTGCCAGACCTTCCTGAGCTCGAGGGGACTGGACCACCAAGCAAAGAGTACACATAGAGGGACACATGGCTCCAGTCGCATATGTGGCAAAGGATGGCCTTTTTGGACATCAATGGGAGGAGTGGCCCTTGGGCCTGAGGGAGTTCGATGCCCCAGTGTAGGGGAATGCCAGGGAGGGAAGGTGGGAGTGGGGGTGGGTGGGTAAGGTGGGTGGGGAGCACCCTCATTCATAGAGGCAGGGGAAGGGAGAATGAGATAGGAGGTTTCTGGAGGGAAGACCTGGAAAGGGGACAACATTTGAAATGCAAATAAAGAAACTATCCAATAAAATAAAAAAATAAAATATTTTAAAACAAGGAGAGAGACTGTAGAGGGTGAGAGGAGGAGGCAGCTTTAATGAGAGAGTTTTACAGAGACAGATTGAAGAGAGAAAAAGCTAGACACAGGGGAAGACAGAATGAGCCAGTGCATGAGAAGTACCCAGAAGATTAGACCATATTGCCAAAGCATTACTGATGAGTCATTGGCCAAAGGGATCTCATCAGCACCGCCAAACAATGCAGGCCATTTTCAATATTATTAGTTGCCCTCTACAACCTGGCACTAAGGCTTTGTTGCTGCTGATACCATTTGTTTATGTTATTGAAAACAGAGTCTCAAAAAACCAACCCCCACCCCTGCCAAAAAAAGAGAAAGAAACAAACAAACAAAAACAGAAATCAAGTTGGTGCTTAGCTGGAAACTTCATCCCTACTGGCAAAATCCATGCTGCTGGAAGTTACTGTGGATGCTGCCGGAGGACAAAAGGAAACATTAGTATCCTCCAGCTATGAAACCTCTTATCTACAGTAGGGCTACAGTTTTAACATCCATTTTGGCTTACCAAAAATAGCAAAGAGAAAGAAGGATGAAGAGTAAGGGGCAGGGTTATAATAGGAAATCAAATTTATTTGCAAATACTTTCAGGTGACATTTACATTAAAATGTTATCCATCATTATGGGATAGCATTTGTCTCTCTCTCTCTTTTTTTTTTTTTTTCAAAAATTACATCTCCTATTTATAGCAAATATGTAGTAAATCACCTTTTCCCTTGCTCGGATATGCTTCATTGCTATTCATAGCCTCTAATCGTTTGAAATTATTTTTTTTTCCTGATTTAGTCAACATACAACTTGTCTTTAAGACTCAAAGAGCCAAGCATTTTGTTTTGTGATATTTTCTTTTCTGGTTTTACCACCCATGTCTTGATCATAGCTATCCAGGGTCTGGCCATATTTACCTAGGTCCAGTTTTTCATCAGCCAAGTGGTCAGGGTTATTTTCAAATTGGGAAAAATGTTGTAATATACAACATATGCAAAATATTCTTTCCCACTGATTTATTTATGTAATTTTTTTCTTTCCTAAAGTATGATACATGCCTAATACTTTCACACATGTATTAATTTAATGAAATGTCTTTTTGCAAGAATTTCTTGCTAATGATAGGATTTGAGTTGTGGCAGGCAGAATTTAGGTTATTTATTTTTAAATAGAAATGTTGTGTATATTTATAGTCAAATGGTCCCATTTCCCCAGAGAGAAATGAACATTTTTAAAAGATATTTTTTACGAGTATAAACTTCTTCCTGGGTGTAGAATCATTAAAAGTGAACTTAATTTTAACTCATTTTTAACATGTCAAATATTTGCATTCATAGTTTTTTTGACCAAAGACTAATAATAGTATGGTTGTATTTTTTATATAATATATATAAGGTGGAGAAAAAATTAATTTCATATGTATCCATTTATCCTTTTAAGTGTTTTACTTAAACTAAAACTTACTTTAAATGTCAAATGTAATCTGTATCACTCACTAATTATAAATTAGTGACAGCTACGAAATATTTATTTCTACTTTGCTTCTAAGAAAGTTAATCTTTCAGAAGGAATTTACTATCCAAGTGATAAACATCGTGGATCCCCCCCGATGTCTCTTCCAGTTAGCAAGTATCTTATTTTGACTGTGGAGACACTCCCTCGTAAGTAGTGGGCCTCAGCAGGAGAATGACAAAGGAGTCTCTGGGTATCGCTACTGAGGATGGCCATCATGGGTAGTGTGAGCCATCGTGGTAGGGTCAGTGAGAAGACACAGATTTGGCTAGCTTTCAGCAACTTAACTAAGCATGAATGCGAGTCTGCATCCAATCCTGTTGTGGGTGAAGAAAATCTAGAGTGGGCTTCACTCTGCAGTTGGCTTTGGATGAGCAACAGTTGATTAGTGCATTGCATGCATGAGAATAAGACCACAGACGTGATCCCAACCTGTTAGCATCATTTATTTCTATGACCACCAACTGCACCATTAACATTGCCAATAATATTGTAAATATTCACGTGTGGTTTTCAGAAAGACTAGGCAAGAAATAGCTCAGTATAACTGACTTCAGTGCTTTAGATAAAAAAAAAAAATGTTCATATGGCCTGGGATAGCTATATCAAATTTGTCTCTAATTACTCTGTACTATCATTTTTATTCTTAAAACATATAAATGCTGTATTTAATCATTTTAATTAGGGCTTTATCAACAATACTACACAAATTACTGAAATAAGATTGATACTATACATGCTAATTTTTACTTTAGTAAGTTCTTAATTTCAATTTTTGATTCTCTCTGTCTTTGTCTCTCTCTCTCTTTCAACCCTCAGCCCAAGATTTTACAATTTATACAGAATTGAGCTTTTGGTAGGTGGTACTATCTCATTTGTTCTATTTTAAATTTATCTATGCAAAATTATGAACTTTAATGTGTCTTTGTTACTCTTTTTTTTGCCATCTGTATTTATGTGTATAAATCTCTTTTCTTTTTCCTGATTTGGTCTCTTGAGAATTTTACATGTGTACGGAATTCGCCCTCACTACCCTTATTCCCGCTCCTGTGAACCTCCTAGCCATCTTACAAATATTTCCCCCACATTTATGTCTTTTGTTTTGGAGAATCACTGAAACTAACCATACCAGTTTGCATTACTTTTAAAAAGAAATCAATCTGTATTTTTCTTTAAGACTCAAAAAGGTACCTTTGCAGATTTTATGATCTTGAATTAAACAGTTCTAATTGAACAGTTTCAAAATAACTATGTGCTACCTTTGCATCTAGTCTCACAGATCACATTTTGGGGTTTAATTTCACACATTTACTTATACATGTTAAATTCTATAAAAGAGATGCATGTTTAATTTAATGTTTCTGTCTTTATAAGTTATGTCCATTCAGTACATTCAGAACTTACTAAGTACTGGTTTGGGAAAACGCTTTGTTCTGCATTGCAGAGATTGTACGTTACTGCACCTAGAACCCTACACTCTCCAGTGTCTCTTTCCATAATGAGTGTGACAACAGCCTCCTGGTCACACTGGGAAAGCTCAGGCTACAAGCAGAGAAAACAAAACAAAACAAAACAAAACCTCAGGTAAGCAGGAATGTTCTGGAAAAATTTTAGGAGGTAAGTACAAGCCAGTGCAAAGTTTATCTGTGTTGTTTTTTCCAATGGGCAGTCAGAATGATTCTTGCTCTCTGCTTGCTTGAGACCCTACAAGGAATTTCTATATGTTTACCCACAAGTCTTCATGGCATCCTCTGAGGTAAATACATGAGGGTTTGGCAGAAGTGAAAGCTAGGCCATGCATTTTTCATGAGAGAAACTTCAATAGGGTAAAATAACTTGGTGTCCTAAACACTATGCCAACAAATGACAAGGAAGGCTGTTTATATTCAGATTGTGCAACCAGAAAAAGCTTGGCTTTCCCACATTCCAAGGCTTCCAGCCAGCATATTCGGTTAATACACTTCTTCTTCTTTTTTTTTTTTAAATTCAATTAACAAAACAAGAACAGTATCAAAGGCTACCTGGAAAATATGTACTAGGTCTCTACATGTTGAACTGACATATAATTCCTTGAAAAACAACAACTCTCAGAGTAAAAAAAAAAAAAATCCATATTACACCATGTACAGGTCTCCTGGACTTCACCCAAATAATCTCAATTGTTCATAAGCCTTGGTGGCCTGAAATATCCATTCATTGGTATGAAATGGTATGTTTTTTTTTATTCTTCACAACACAAACAATTCTAAATCACTTGAACACCATGTCATTTTGGAAACCTCTGAATATATCGAGCAGTCAAATAATGAAGATACAAATAAATGTTGGCTGGAAATAGAAAGGACTAAATTATAAAATGTTTTCCTGGGTTAGCTGATAGTTTTGAATTTGGAGAAGATTCCCAAAGTTTGGTGTGTTTGGACCTACAGCACACACACCCCGTAGGAGGGGGCTGCAATGCACATTCTTGGGACTCTGCTCCATGACTACTTCACCCAAAATTTAGACCCCAGTAATATATAAATGATACAGAGTCATACCAAAATTGAAGACCCAGAGATGTTAGGACAGTGTTTAATGACTTTCTATTGTTACCTAAGACGTCTGCACTGGACATGTTACATTGGTGATCAGAATTATATGATCAGCTCTGTGCTCTGTGGTTCATTTAGAAACTGTGCCCAGCTGCACTGCAGCATTTTGCAAAGCAGTGGCCAGATGTGTGTACAGATGGGTATTCAAGCCCCCACTGATACCTTTAGAAAATGTGAGAAACTCATTGCAAACCTCATTGTCATATTTACACCTGCTCTTGTCCCATTTCTTAAAAGTCTTGGCACACAGCTTGCAGCACTGTCGGGAATCTGATGCTGCATTCTTTCTTATTCTCCCTCCTTTGTGGAGTGGAAAAGTTATTTTGCTCTGGTTTATAAAGATAGGCATTCATGACACCTTTGTTACTGCTGGAAATATGAAGCTTTGCAGGAGCACCCCAATTTGGCTACATAATGCCAAATGTTCAGCCTGAAAGCGCGTGCATACAAGTGGGATACACACACACACACACACACACACACACACACACACACACATATATAATTAGATCTGGAGACATAAGAGAGAGGAGAGAGAGAGAGATGTTGGGTACATAGGAGGGAATGTGGGAAGAAAAGAAAAATCTGCAAATGATATAATTATTTTTTAATTTTTAAAAAAATGTTAAAAACTTTTATTTGGAATGGCCAACAAGATAAGTGCTTATTTGGGAAAGTACCCAAAGACACTCCAATAGTTATGCAATAAGAAATCAAGCAAATTCTTTTTAAATACATGCTGTGGTTTTGTGTTAAACTTGCCAAGGAATCCAGAAGCAAATTTTTCTTCCAGAATGTGTTAGTTTTATAATGCCACAAAAAGAATGTACTGCCTACCACCTGAGTGAGGGAAAACAAACAGGTCTGTTGTTTCGAACCTGTGGAATTCCAAAGTCCTACAGTCAAGGAATTGGCCAAAATGTGTAGTGTCCAGAGTTGCAAGGGGACTCCATGTTCTTGCTTTCACTATTTTGTGGCACGTGCCTGCAAGTTCATGGCTTGTGACTCACTCTCTACCAGTTCTCTCCTTACTCTACTTTTTCCTGTTTCTGTCATGCATATTTGCTTCTGACTCTGTTTCTCTTGATCTGCACCACCACCACCCACTGCCTACACACAATGTGCTTTTGGTGACACTGAGACTCTATTGACCCAACAGATACCCCCAATAATCTCATCTCGAAGCTCTCACTTGCACACAATGGCAAAATACCATTTGTTCATGTGAGCAGTGAATAGTTCCCACATCACAGATGGAAGAAGCATAGACCTTTTATTTTGAGCACAGGGTGTGTAATAACTGCCTATTTTTCAAGGGAGGAAAATTGTCAATAGTCAACTATATACCTCTTCATCCATCCATCCAAATAAAACTATTTGCATCTAGTAATATGGCTGCATGAAAGAGAGCAGCATCGTTTAAAAGGGTTTGCCAATATTATCCAAGACAGTGACAATATATGTACTATTGTGATGAAAGAAACCAAGCCTGTTGACAATAAGGCACACAGGTCTGGGTGAGCTGCCTCGGTGGATAAAGGTGCTTGCCTCTGAATCCCTAGGGACCCACTGGTGAAAGAGAACGAAGCAAGTCTTGCAAGCTATCCTCTGATCACCACTCATGTGCGATGGCATGTGCACAGGCTCGCCGCATCAATCAATCAATCAATCAATATTACATTTTTAATAAAGAAAAATTAAAACAGCATATGTATCATGGCAAACAACAATGATCTTAGACTCTTGGTCTTTTTTTTGGTTTTGTTTTTTCGTATTTGTGTCTTTAATGAATAACGGTGGGTATTTTATGTTACTTTTATAACAATGAAATACATAAAGGTTTTTTTTAAAGAAAATGGAAGGTGGCTTGCTGAGAATATTACTTGTGATTTCATAATTTTACTATGCAAAGGAAACTGCTTTCTCTTATTAGTATTACAATCGTGGCAGTAGACATAAATATGTTCTGTGTTTAATTTGTAAGACCAATAAAATTTACAATGTCTAAGGAGAATTATGAAGTCAGTCTGTAATACAATTTATTTCTTTTTTGAATAACACAGTAAATATTCATGTAGAGGACTGAAACATTTTAATGTCAATTACAGAACTCCAACAGGTCTTTTGTAACTGCTACCAAAGATGGAAATAACCAAATATTTTACAACAATCAGCTTACATCAAGAACTGGTTCCTTTGGCTGCAAACATATGTTGATTACAGGTGATTGAGAACACCTTTGTTTTAATCAAATTGTAATAGACCAGGGATCTAGCAAATGTCTAGAGAAACCAGAAATGACAGCATAAATTGAGTCCCAAGCTTTACCCTCAGACTACCTTTGAACATTTCGTTGATCTCAACTCTGGCAAAGAAAGTCGCACCAAATGAATTCAACTTAATTTCTGTAATCTGTGAATTCATGGAGTGAATGCAGGTGAGGTTATTTGTTTTCAATGAGCCATTTAATATCATGGAGGGGTTTTGTAATCTCTAATTAATTTTTGCCCTCAGCTGGCCAATTGATTAATAACCCATGGGAATGAGCAGTCAGACACATTCCCCTCCCAAGTCATTCCTAGCCAAGTAAGAACGTCACATGCAAAATCACCATCATTAAAACCATATCAAATGTGAGCAGATGACGATAGCAAGAAAAGGTCCAAAAAAATCCCAATTCCTATTGATTAATTAGTAAAATTTATGTCACAAGCATTGCAAATCTATCTTAAAATAAAAATAAAGAATCAAGAAAAAAGAGCTGTGATTTTTATTGAAGCTACTTCAACTATCCAAACAGATGTTTTTTTCTTTTCTTTTTTTCCTTTTCAGTCAGCAGAATATAATGTAAGCCTGTGCAAGAAGACTGCTATATTTAACTCAGACAAACACATAACAAATCACTATTCCGTAGTGCGAAGGCACACCTCATAGGCTCCGTTTTCTTCCTTTCTTCCTTTCTCTCTCTCTCTCTCTCTCCTTCTTTTTTTCCTTCCTGGGGCCTGGATATAAGACCACAGCCATCTAAATAATCCTCCAGAAATAAACCAATGAAATCCTGAGTCCTACAACAGACAGGGTATTATACCTGGTGCTGGTAAATGTTTCCATCGCCCCAACCACCTTTCCAGTAAAAATTTTGTCCCCAGGGGAAAGTCAGCAACTAAGATTTTTTTTAACTACTTTTCTGCAACAGAAAAGTTTGGGGCAATTGAGCCTTTATGAATTTTAATATTTATGGCTATTATTTTACTTAGAGAATTACCCACCCATCAAGTTTATTGTGAAAATATTACTACTGTGTTACTATATATCCATAAATAAAATTCTTCTGAAAATTTAGATGATTAACTACCAGACTGCTTCTTAATGAAGTAAATAAATTAAAAATGATTTTGTTTCCATAGATTATTTTTTATGTTCATAATTATTTCATGAGTATTTCAATTACATGAATATAGGAGGGTAAAAATCCTTTGTGAAAAAAATTCGGTTAATTGCTTACAGAGTGAACTTCTGTGGATTGTCGAGGTCCATTTAGATTAGACTCTTAAGGGGTCTCGAATGTTTGGACCCTTGTTAGGCATGGTGACATGGGCCTCTAATCTCTGCACTCAGATTTACACAGAATGTTTGCCTTTTCTTCAAAGTCAGTTTGAACAAAACGAACCACTAAACTTTGAGCATCAAAACCTCAGCTTGTCTGTTTTACGCTTAAGCAGAGTGTCTCCCCCTGTATTGTGCTGAGAGTGGAACCCAAGACCTTGCACATGGACAGTAAGTGCTAGACCACTCAGCCCTGTATCTGGTGATTATTTGCTTTTTGTTTTCAGACAGTTTCTCAGTGGCTTGGAACGTTGTGTAAATCACTCAACCAGGCAGACCTTGAATTATCACGTCCTTCCTCAGTCTCCCAAAGGTACTTATTTCTTAATAAACTTGCAACTCATGAGCAAATTTTCAGTAAAGATAGGACACTGCACATTAAATTTGGCCTTTGTGACTAGAGGCTCTGTTGTGGCACATGAAAGACAGAACATAGCAACAGTGAACTGTTCCCTTAAGTTTGGTAAGAATATAAATGTTACAATAGTTAAAAGGAAAAGTTATGTTAAGTTGCCAAAATCTAAGATGCATATGAACCCTTTACCTAACATAAAGGTCTGTGGAATCTGCTTAATAGCCATATATGTTTGTATGGCAAAGACATTCATATGTATGTACACACATATATGCATATATGTATGCGCATCATTGTTTATTTTTGAAACAACTGTGGAGAATTCGTTTTCAAAAGTACCTAAAGCCAGCACAGGCACAATTACAGATGAACAGAAAAACAGTAGACTCCTGCTAATGCCTGCTAATTTAACTATTTCCACCTATCCAAACTCTGCTAAGCTAGCTAACCCACAAACAAACTGAAGTTTAAAGAACAAAATTACTCACAGCAGAGCTTGCCTGTGTCTGATGAGCATGAAATATAGGGCCGAGCCCAGGCACTCAAGTTTTATGTTGCAAAAAGACAACGTAAGCCTCAGAGGGAAAGATTAGAGCTAAACAACAAACAAGATTGTGCCTTTCTGATTATTCAAAGTGGAGCGGAAACATCATGTGCTTGGAGTTTATGAACTGTTCTCTGCACTCAATGAGCAAGCCTACCATTCTAGACTGTTGCATGACTTTGGGAGATCATAAAAAATAACACCCCCTTGCTTTCTCGACTGACTCTCACATGCTATTATTATGAAATGAGTTTTCTCTTACAAGGATATGATTGTTTCTCAAAATCATCCTCTACAATAGTAACAAACGACATAAGCTGGCCATCAAAAGGAAAATATGTTTTTAAACCCTAGTTATTCCGAGAAGCACAGTTTGAGACGATGGCTTAATTCCACAGTTTTTAAATTGTTTGTAATATCAGTGTGTGTGTGTGTGTGTGTGTGTGTGTGTGTGTGTGTGAAAACATCCATATATGTTGTGTACCAATACCCATGTAGGGGTTACAGGACAACCTTGTGGGGTCAGTTTGCTGCTTCTACCTTCATGTGTTTGTGGAGTTCAAGCTCAGCTTGCCAGACTTGCATGTGAGACATCTTGTTGGCCCAAGTATGTGTTTTTCTTGGAGATTTGTAATAGCTTGTGGGTCTGTGCATAGGGGAATAATGTGGCAGAGAAAGAGAAAAGAACATATCGGAGCCTGTGCTGCTGTCTGGTCATTTTGGTGATGCATACACATTCCTCAGAACAGTATCAGGAGGTTTGGAATCTGATATTTTACATAAACAACGGTTGCTACATAGTTGTATCTCAGCTCCATTGGGATTCATGTTCTTTCTCCTCTGTAGGAACTGCTAAGAGTTGCTACAACCTCCCTGATGGTAGTATGGATGTTTTTTGTTGTTGTTGCTTGTTTGTTTGTTTTGTTTTGTTTTAGTATAGAGTAGAGTTTATTTAGGGCATGGGGAAGGGAGTTAAGAGAGTAGTAGAGGCAGAGAAAGGCAGAGAGAAGAAGAAAGTAGAGAAGTGGAAGCTAGCCATGACCACGTGGAGAGAGGCAGGAAGGGAATGGGGAGCAAGGGAGCAAGAAGCAAGAGAAAGGCAAGAGAATAAGAAGGCTATCACAGTTATTGGATGACAGACAGAGACAGAGGCTTACAGGACAGTCTCAAGAACTACCAGGTTCAACCCGCACAGAAATGTACAGATGCTTGGAATTCTCTCACTATATTCTGTAAAGATTTATTTTTACTTTTATCTGTGTGTGTGTGTGTTTGTGTGTGTGTGTGTGTGTGTGTGTGTGTGTGTGTGTGTGTGTGTACATGTGTACAATTCCCTTAAAATCCAGAAGAAGGCATTAGATCCCCTGGAACTAAAGTTACAGGAGGTTGCCAACCTCTGTGAAGGTTCAAGGAAACAAACGAGGGTCTTCCGCAAAAGCAGTAAGTACTCTTAACCCCTAACCCTGATTATTTTTCAGACCCTGTCACTTTTTTTAAATTGTAAATTAATTTGATGGTAGCAAATGTGTCCTCATCTGAATTACACAATTACAGGTAAAAGTGTTCTGTGTAGATACATAGAGTTCTTTACATTTTAATTAGGTCAAGTGGGTGACAGCACTTCTCAGGTCTTCTTAAGTTCTGAAAGAAGAATGCTAACTTCTTCTTCAACTAGAATTCTCTCTCTCTCTCTTTCTCTCTCTCTCTCTCTCTCTCTCTCTCTCTCTCTCTCTCT
>JADRCD010216942.1:56845-68366 GCA_019843815.1 Montemys delectorum
TCTCTCTCTCTCTCTCTCTCTCTCTCTCTCTCCCTGTCTCTCTCCCTAGCCCCCTATTCCCATATTTGTTTTTTGTCTGTCTTTTGAAGACACTATATTTAAAATGATATTTATTTTATTTATATGAGTGCACACATGTTTCTGAGTGTATGAATGTGAGTGCTGGTGTTTTGAAAGCCAGAGATGCCTGGATCTGGAGGGACAGGGAAATGTGAGCCACCTGAAGTCAGCATTGGGCACCTAACTCAGGTTATCTGCCAGAGCAGCCATCTGTCAACTGCTGAGCTACCTCTCCTGGCTTCAAGACACATATCTTTCATGTAATAAAATATAAGAATTTCATATAATATATTCATGTATTTTACTATAAGTATAATGTATATGAAACCTACCAAAGTATTTATTAAATCTTGAATTTCAGCTCTAAGATGCCTCAATATGCATACACCACTATCTCAAAATCTAAAATAACTTGGACTCTGAACCGTGTCTCCCTGAGCCTTTAACATAAGCGCTCCTCACCCTGTCTTTAATACTGTTGCTCAAGTGTCAAGTGGCCAATACTCTGTTAGTACTCTGACACTCTGTGTCAGTTCAATTGTCTCCCTGCCTTGGAGGGACTTCCCCTTCCTGCAATTTCAGTTACTCATTTTACTTTTGCTCCTATTTCCTTTATCCTCAAGATGCATGGTTTTCATACTTACTCTTGAATTAATTCATTAATTTTATAGTCAGCATGGATGTGCAATCTTTTCCACTTTTTCTATATCCTTGGCTGAGGCAGAAATCAAACATTGGTTTTAGTGTATTATCTTAGTGAAGAAAAAAATAGTAACAGTTCTAGAAACTCCCATAAATACTTTCACACAAGCACAAACACCAAGATGTATGTTAGAACAATTTCACATCACACCTGTGGCTAGTACATTATAAAGCATTTCTTTATTATTGGTGGCAAAAATTATCTCTGATTTAATAATTTGTGTGAAAGTTTGGTTAACTACCAATGCCCCTTTCATTGTTGTATATCAGGACATCCTCATCACAAAGAAAGATATTGTTGGTGGGTTATATATTTTTTCTAAGCATCATTTACTATAGCTCCTCCATGGCTTGATATATTACAGCAATGACATGACCTTGTTTTGATTTTTCCATTCCAGATTCTCTTAATCCTTTGAGCATTGTGTTGGCAGAAGTATTATGGGCTGGCAGCATCCAAACAGCTGTGGTGATGTCACTTAAAGGAGGGGAGGTGTGTTGTGACTCACGATTTTATTAGGTTGAAGAAGGGATGGCACGGTGCTAAGATCATGGAGGTGACAGCATGGAGTGGAGGAAATTGAGTTCAATGTAGGGGAATGAAGAAGGCTCAGTGGGAACTGAGGATCCAGGATAATCTTGAGGGGATACCCCCGCCCCCGAGTGATTCCTTTTGCCACATAGAATCTGCCTTCTCAAGTTTTAACAGTCTCCCTTAGTATTATTACAAGCAGGAGAAACAGACACTCTGTGCAAGACTCTATGGACATTTTATATTCAAACTATAACAAGGGACTCACATGAGGCATTTCTTTCAAAAGTTACTGATGCAGCAGTCCTTTGTTAGAAACATACAGAGTGCTAAATTTATCTTCAATCTAGCAGAAGCAAATAATATTCTTTAATTGTAAGTTACCTTGTAAGAATCATATTGTTTTGAGTTTTCTGATAATTTTGATTTTTTCCATGAGTTTTCTTACTTCTCCAGTATAGAATATATTTTTGTTAGTTCTTTAGATATCACCCTCAAATTCATATAAATATCTTCATATCATAAAACATATGACTCTAATGTAAATACAAAGAATAGTGATTATAAAAACGGATTAACAAGATGTATGTTAAGCAAATTTACATCTATAGCATTGACCAACATATGTATCTGTGTGTACTGACTCATGATAGAAAATATAATAAACTAAAGAAGTTTTAAGAAATCATTCTACAATCTCAAAATATAACACTTACATATACACTCATAGAGTTTCTGCTACAGGATATTAGAATGCATTATGGTCCTTTAGCTTCACCAAATAAAGGATTCATAGAGCTGGATCAGTGGATAAATAGGCTTGTCCCAACAAGCCGACAACCTAAGTTCAGTCCCTCGAACAGAACTAACTCCATACAATTGTACATGTGTACTGTGGCACACATGGTTATATACACAAACAATGCTATTAAGTATATAAAATATTAAATTAAGGAATAAGAGAAAACATCTCACATACCATATTTATAGAACTGTAATATCCAGTAATATCTTTAAAGTGTTTAGCTGATGTTACTTAAGATTGGTAATCTTTTCCTGATTTGGATATTAACCAATTGCCCAAGCCTATGATAATTAGTAATATATCTCCTCAGTGCTTAGAAACAAAGCTACACTCACTCACCCTTTCTCCTTCCCTCACGCACACTGTTTATGTTAACACCACAGTGAGCTAATAAAGTCAGTTGAGGTGTTAAAAGTATCAATTTTAATGAATGTAAGTTCATTCTTGGAGGTAGCTGGTTGAAACCATGGGGATATTTTCCAATAAATACTTTAATGTGTATGATGTTTTTACCATTGTTCTTGTGACTATATTCCTTACCTTTCCGTGTAGCATCAGCCTAAGTTTGTGGCCACGTGAGATGTGGATGAAGATTTTCCAGACCCTCTGTGAGACTGAAACCATTAGTGTAGATATATGAAAGGCAAAGTTTTACAAATGTTGCCCTAGGGGCTGATTTAAAAAAAAAAACATACTTTCATTATAACCGTTCAATTTTGCCTTCACCTCTACACATTGAATAGCTACATAGTTATTGATATTATTCATTTTTCTGACATTCTTCTCTGTAATGAATTAAATATCACCAGACTGATGGTTATTATTTTGGGAGCAGGTAAACTAAAAACACACCTATTATGAACACACAGGATTTATTATAGCCAGAAAAATAATCAGGATAAAAGATGGCTTTCATTATCTTAATCCTCACCTTTAGCAGCTTCAAATACATGATGGAAAAAGTAAAGTAAGAATAAATAAATAAATAATAAAGTAATTTTCCTTTGGGTTTTGGAAAGAAAAAAAAAGATGGACTTTCATTAAATCCACATTTCACACTTTCTCCTGTTTCCCCTCCTACCTGTTTACGTATTTGTGTGATAGCTGACATGGCTTAGGGGTAAATCATTTAGCCGTGGAAACTCTTTCTTTGTGCAAATCCATATGGCCTAGTTAGTGCTATTATTGAGTTAAATTTGCATACTTACATGGGGGAAATTCAAGGCTTTTTCTAGGAATTCCATTTTCAGAGAAGTTTGTTTCCTATGGGTACAGGGGAAAAAAATCTGGAGTCATTGCCAAGCCTACTGAATAACTTCATTTGAACATTGCCATAACTTGAAACCCCTGCACTCTGAGGCAAATATGTGTGTCCCTGGCCTCAGAACTGACTTGAAGGTCACATAAGAGCCTCAAGAATTTGGTCTACTTCAAACAACATCAGTTACAGAACCCCATACGGGGGTGACAGACCAGCTTTCCAACAGGTGAGATCTAAAGAAATATTGCTAGGACAAGTGCCATGAGACATACAAGGTACTGTCATTATTGTTCCTGATCACGCTGCAACTCGTAGTTTGTGTCCTGGAAAGCCTAATAAAATTTATAATGTCTGGTCACCATCTCTAAATTTCCTATGATTTAGACTCTTCATGCAGGAGTTCAGGCATTAGCACTGTGAGAGGAAGGGAAGGAAATTTTTTTTAATTTTATTTTATTTTATTTTATTTTATTTTATTTTATTTTATTTTATTTTTTGGTCAGTGCTTCCCCAAAGTAAGCAGCTTGGACACCAGGCTGTACCAGTTGATGTACTGCATCCTGGTGTATCCTTTTCAATAACCAAATTCAGTTTATAGTCAGTGTTAAATACCATAGCCTAGCCAACTTATAAAAAGAAGGATGTCTTTTGTCTCACAGTTCCAGAGGGATAAGTGCCCATCTTGGTAGGGAAGTGTAGTAGAAAGAGCAGGCATGGCCATGGAGCAGGAAGCTGAGAATTCACATCTTCAGCCACAAATGCAAACCACAGTGAGGGAACCGGAAGAAGCTGGAGGATTTGACCCCTCAAAGCCCTGCCTCAGTAACATACTTCCTCTGGAAAGGAAGAAGAAGAAATCAAGGGTCCAAACATCTGAGCAGGTGGAGGAAGGTCAGTTATCATTCAAATCATTACATAATCTTTAAGGTCAAGCACCTTAAAGATGAGTGTGAATGTGCCTAGGGAATGTGCATAGAGAATGTGCATAGGGAATGTACTTAGAGAAGACAAACATTAGTTATGTCACTGCCCTCAGAGCCAATCATGATTTTCAGTGTCTTCCTTCTCTTACAGTGAATGTTTATGCAAATTGTAGACAGTCCTAGGCTGCTCAACAATGCAGTTTTATTTGTTGCTCCGTATCCAAATCAATGTACAGAAATTTCACTTTGATGTTTCAAAGTCACTTTCCCAAGTCTTCTAACCCAAGCTTGTTACATTCCTAAGTGCTTCTAAAACGTCACTGTACAGAAGGTGACATGTATGAATTAATGCATTGCCCTCAGCAGAATTCATCTGTCAGTAGCAGCATTGCTTAAATCCCAAAAATATGGAGCTATAATCATGAATACATGGTTCTTGTGTTTTAATTTTTAATTAAAATACAGTTATATTGCCAGGCGGTGGTGGTGCACACCTGTATTCCCAACACTTGGGAGGCAGAGGCAGGCGGATTTCTGAGTTCGAGGCCAGCCTGGTCTACAGAGTGAGTTCCAGGACAGCCAGGGCTACACAGAGAAACCCTGTCTCAAAAAAACAAAACAAAAAATACAGTTACATTGAAGTTATAAATGTATAACTGTATTATATATAATTTTGCCTTCCTTCCCCTTCCTTCAACCACTTACACTTTCTTCCCACTCTTCCTTATCTACATCTGTGTTCTTATCTTTCAAAATCATAAGTTAAGGGTTGACTTTATTTGGCGGAAAATTGTGCTGAAATCCTCAGTAACCTGAAATGGATAAAATACACTTTTTTTCTAGGAGTGCATATAACATCTGGCAATATTAATTAAGTAATAGGATAGTGAGTGTTGTATTTATGATTCTCTCTGCCATTATTTCAGTCATAAATGGGAAACAAGCAAATGAGATGGACACTCATACATTTCATGTATGGAATACATTTGGTATTATATATGACCTAACAATCCATGCATATGTATGTATGTATATATGTATGTATGTATGTATGTATGTATGTATGTATGTATTTACACATATAGCATGATATATATACATACATATGTATATATAAATGTTTGTATGTAATATTGGATCACTGGTTTACTTTTTTTAAAAAAAAAAATGGGGAATTTTTGAGAATTGAATTAGCATTGAATATTTAGTCTTCCTCCTAGGTGACTTTGTCATAAAGCATGGATTTTACTGGATGTCAATAAAACTTTATCTATAGAATTGGCACGTGGCATATTTCCTTCTAGGATACATGTAATAATAGTTTTGAATGACCTTCCTAATGCATCACATACAGAAGCTTTTAAATGCCTGGAGTAAAATATAGTCTTCCTCTCTAGAAGAGTTGATTAACCTGGTTGTAATTTTACAGTCTTAGACAGCATTCCTAACATGACATATGGCTGAAGTCTTACAGCAGTAAGTGTGCAGGTCAGGCTGCCATTATTTCAATCATCAGCAATTAGGTTGGTAGTTGGATATTTGACTCTGCAATGACCAGGCTGTAACTTATGAACTTATTATATAACTTGTGTTTTCTCAAAAATGTATTAATCAGTGGCACTTAGATTCTTCTAAATCACATGAGGATCCATTTATAAATCACAAGGATTCATTGCATTGATGTTTTCACCCCACAAGACATGATCACTGTAGTCGCTTTCTAGAATAAGTTGGAGGGCAAGAAGTTCAACTGTGATCCTTATGCTGTTTAAATTTATGTAGGCCACAAGTTAACCATGCTGAAGCAGACTTTTAAGTAAATTTTAAATAAAACACTGTCCTTATACCTGTACATTAGGTTTCAGGGTTAGTGATGATAAAGTCTAATTGCTTTTTGCCTTGATGTAAGTCTCACTCTACAAATGAAACCAACATCTGGTACCATCATTGTTCCAAAGCCCTATGGGTAGAGAAACCCTAGACACTAGAAAGGATCTATTCTTATTTTCCTAATAGATATAGTGCTAAATGGACTCACAATGACTTATCATTATTTCCATAGATTAAGGTGTCTCTCATCAGAGAGGCTACTGTGTATAGAAGATGATGATCGATACAGAGACTCACAGATGACAGAGGCCAGAGAATAAGAGACCACATAATGTCCAGCACTAGATGGAACATATACCATTACCTCCTCCCCCTCCCAAGACTGAGGAATTATTGTGTAATAGGAGATGGAAAGAACACAAGCGGCAGAGGTGGTGGATGACCACAAGAAAATATTCTCTTCTGGACATAATAGGGAAGCTTGAGATATGACATCACTGTGGTTTGTGACCACATGACTTGTGTAATGTAAACCAGACTGAATCCCATCATGGATAGGAGAGTTGGGCACAAATATCCACTCATCTGCCAGAGTTATTGGCAACTGTTAGCTTCAGGGAGAGGGAAAATCTTAATAAGTTGACCATGCTACAGTGATCACACAGGCAAGAATATTTAAGCAGCACAAATTGTCCTTGATGAAAAAAATAGGTTCAAAATTGAATAAGAAAAGGGAAGATGTATCTGGTATGAGTTGTGGGGGAGAAGGGATAAACATGATTAAAATGTATTTTATAAAGTTCTCAAAGATCCAATAAAATGGTTCTTTAAAAAAAAAAGAAACAAGAACCTGTAATCAAACTACAAAAAAAAAAACCTATTACAGAGTCTCATTAAATATAAAATTTCATCCAAAATCACTTTTACCTATATAAAAGGTATGATTATAAAAATAAAGATTTTTAAAAGTATAGGTGAGTGGATGACTTTTATGAAAAATAGATTAAAATCTTAAGTAAAATTAAAGCAGGAGCCATCCAATTTTTCTCATTAGTTTACATAGTTTATATAAACTCCTGGAATGTAAAAGTGCACATAAACAGAAAAATAATGGAAAGGCAAAAGTCCAGGTGTGACTCCATGGATAAAGCTCTCAGGACGTTGTTACCGATGGTTTGGAGAGACACAGATGTTTGGAGACAGTAGCACATGACTTCTTACCCATGCTCCTATAAAGTCAATCATCTCAATGGCTACTCTAGGCTTGGATGGAAATTGTGTTGCTTTGCTTTCTTGCCAATAATAACCTGTCTGGGATGATAAGACATTTTTCCACATCCACCCCATGACAAACCACATAACATAACATGAAGTGGAACCCTAGTCTAAAGTATGCCATCACTTGTCTGAACTCAGGGCAATGCCCTCTAAGAAATTCTAATACTTTATCTGCTAAAGATGCTGTAGCCAGAGAACCCCACTACAAGTAGCAAAAGTCTTTAGTACTGTCATCATTTGAATGGTCCTCATGGCTCATTTATTTGAATTTTGAGTGCCTAGTTGATTGGTCTGTTTTAGGAAGAATTAGATGCTGTGGCCATGTTGGAAGAGGTGGAGGAGGTGCATCACTAGGGATGGTCTTTGAGGTTTCAAAAGCACCACTCCTCCATGACCTCTCACCTTCCTCTCCCTTTCTATCTCACGCTTTTGAATCAGATGTGAGTTATTAGCTTACAGTTTTAGTCCCCTCCCTCCCTCCCTCCCTCCCTTCTGCCATGATTCCCTTCATGATGACCGTGACTAACCCTCTCGAACTGTAAGCAGCTCTCCAGCCAAATATTTCCTTTTATGTTTTCTTGGTTACAGTGTCTCTTCAGAGCAACCACACAGTAACGAAGACAAGTACGTTTCTCCTACAGAATATCATGGCTCATAAATACAATATTCTGTGAAACAGACGACAGTTATCATCATGATCACATACAGAAAAGACTCCAGACCACCCCCCACCCGCACCCCCCCCACCACCCCCGCTCGGCATTTTAAGAGAGCATCACACAAAATATTAAATGCCTGGAAAATATCACGAAAACTCAAGACTATAATTAAGTACCACTTTTCATCTATCGTTAAGTTAAATAAAACAAAACAACAGTAACATCAACAGCAATAACAGCAAGTTTAGCGCAGTTAAGAGCACTGGCTGCTCTTCCAGAGGACCTAGTTTCAATCTCCAGTACCTGCTTGGCTCCTCAAAACTATTCTTAACAACAATTCCAGGGAATTGCACAGCCTCTTTCAGCTTCTGTGGAAATTGCAGGTTCGATGGGCACAGGGATACATGCAAGAAAAGCTTCCACATCCATAAAATAACTGTACGTTAAATTTTTAAAATAGAAATATAAAATCATCTTAGTTCCGGGACCACCTCTAATTACTTATTTCTATTCATTTTCACTCATGCTCTTGCCCATGTTCTCTTCTGTATTCAGCATTTTAATTTTATTTATTTGAGACCAAGTCTTACTGTGGGTTCAATGACAGCTACTTACTCACTATAGAGCCAAATTGGCTGTGACCTCTACAGCTTCAATATCCCCTGCTACTGCCACCTATCCCAGTTTGTGCCAGTCACCGTGAGAACCACACACTTCTAGACACTCAGCCTGTCCATCTTTACCTATACAACTCATTGCCCTTTCATCGGCATAAGCCTTGTTCCAGGCATTGTGATCCCATCCAATTTACATTAGTGAATGAAGCATATATGCCCAAGTTGTTCAAACAAAGGTACAGTAGATCTTTGTCAACACACATTTCTGATTTTATTGCTTTTTAGAGGCTCTAACATAAAATTCAAGTGAATTTAAAATAATAGAAAGCTTCATATCTTACCCTCCATTTGTGGGTTTTTAAAAGTAGCAGGTTGGTATATTACTCCAAATATTAAAATTATTCAAACAAAAACAGATATCGTAGCACCACATAGAGACAGAAATATAAATTACATATACCCACATGCTATTATAAAATATACTTTCACTTTAGAATTACATTTGGGACTTACATTGTGAAAATAAAATAATTCTTGATTTACTACTCTTAATAAGAGGCTGATCCTTTCTTATAATAGTAGTGTTATTTATGCTGTTCTCTTGAAGACAGGAAAGCCCTACATGGGGAAGGAAGGCATTGATTTCCCTTTGGGGGTCTTAAAAGTGATTTTCTACTTCATAACCTAGTAAGAGACCCTATGTACCCTGCTCTATGCATCCTATGCTTATCTTCCCATCAAAACCTATTGACTCCTTCCATGATTTGTGATCCCGAATCCCTATTTGACCCCTTCAACTTTGACTTTTCACTACTCTAATGGAACGATTTTCTATCCAACCAATCAATGTGCAGGAAAGGGAGATGGAGGAGGAAATATCATGGAAGAGTATTAAGAGTCCTGACTTAGGAAACACACACACACACACACACACACACACACACACACACACATACACACACACACTCTCTTACACACACACAAAATGTCTGATGGCTGAGAACTGCCAAAAGATTGGAAATAAAGAGCATTTCCTTCTGAAGTAGTGGAAGGTGTGGATCCAAAGAATAGGCACTTGCAATCTGAGTAATTTGTGAATGCATCCTTTCACTCCTGCTGAGTCACCTGTGCTATTCCTGGGAAGGCAACAGATGTGACTATTGTCAGGATGGAGTCAATAGGTAGACAGCCAGTTTTGAGAGCAGTGTAAATTCCACATACAGAATCCTTATGTTCCCACCCAGGCCTCCTACTTTGTTTCTATGCTCATTATAAACTTAAAGTTTGTTTTGATTAATCCACTGAGGATATGTAACATAAATGCATAATTTTAATTTTTTTGTGAGTTTCAAAACTTCACGTTTTCCAATTGCTTATATTACCTGCCAGTCACATCCTTCATTGAGGGTGAACCTACTACCACTCCTTTGACTGGTAAACATCAGGTGCATCATTAAGGTGGTTACAAGTTGACTCCCCATGCATTTTCATTCCTCTTAGAGCAGTCTATATAATCTCTACTTTCTGGGTAGATATGAGGTACATGAGTGGGTGCTTCAACCATCTGAGTCTATAGAGCATCGTTCCATGTTTGATGTTCCCTTCCATTCTATTGGCTGAAGCTAGTCATGACTCTGTGTCCATGTTCCATAACCCATGACCTAGTAGGTTTCTCTGCCCATAGGTAAAGAATAGGGTATCTGAAGTTATATTAAAAGGTAGTTGAAGAGTTATTACAAAGGAGTGGAAAAATTAAAACAATATCAGATTTAGAGTTAGTTTAGAGTTAATAAGCAGTGCAAATTATTTTTAAGAAAACTTATTACCCTCTTTATATAAAACCTTTCAAGGTATGAATGAGATGTTAATCAAAGCATGTATTATTTTGCTTAGGAGGTCAGTTAATTAACTAATCAGTTACTCAACAAGTTAGTATTAACTCTTGTAAGTCAAATAGTTTCATTTAATTCATTTAATTAGTTGATAATGTGCATATAAATCAAAATACTGTGTTGTATGCCATAAATAAATGCCACTTTGATTTCTGAAAATTTAAAATGTAGAAGATGTGTTTGGAAGTCAATAATTTTAACATGAGTATCTAAATACTTCTAGGGTCAGGACTCGGATGGCAATATCCAAAGGAGAGCCACACTGACTGCTTTATTGAAGGAGAGCAAAACATGATTTAATCTATTAAACTGGATAAAGGTGTAATGAGATGAAAGGGGGGAAAAACCTCTTGGTTTTGGGATATTGAATTAAGGAAATACTAGCAAAAATGTCATTAATGTGACTAACTCTGGAAGACAAGGCTCAGCCATAAGACATCACACCACTCGGGATTAATATGAAATGTCTCATTTCTTTTCCTCCTTGTGCAGGAGTGACCCTTAGAACAAACTATGAGTCCAAAGTCAGAGGACAGTGAGATTTCTTCTGAACTAGACAGAGTTTGTCATTAGTATTTTGAGAAGATATTGGAGACAGGGGTATGAGTATAGAGAAGGGAGACAAACAGGGTGGGACACAGCCACAGGCAGCTGGTTCCATGAGGTACTGTCAGAAACTGTGCACAGCCGAACTGTCCCTATTTGGACAGCAGATGGGCTTCTAGTCTGTGCTGCCGAGATGGCTATAGAAATTCACCTTTCCAGTATCCCTTTAAATTAGGTTTGGTGCCTTAATCTGTAACTCAAGAAAGAATAGTTAGCATAAGACATAAGAAGGTATGGTTCCTGTAAGCAGAAGGGAGAATGTAGACGCCCGGAGTCCATAAGAAGGAATTGAAAATATGTAGTGAAAATATATATATATATATATATATATATATATATATATATATATATATACA